>VCJK01000559.1:0-12642 GCA_024139485.1 Backusella psychrophila | reverse complement strand
TTTTTTAAAAGGTGGGGCAAACCCCCTCATTATTTTTCAAACTGTAACGTCATCCTGTGTATTTTAAAATCAGCAAGGAAAATTTTCTGGCTGGACAAATTACAAGTCGAAATTTTACATTGTCCTCAAGGGTTCTAAACAACTATGGTCCATTGGCGTTGCCAACTGCATTCAAAAGTAAGACGAGTCAATATCTTGCAGCAGTGGGAGTCGCTCTTGTTTCCCACTTGTCAAACTAGATCCGCTTCTGTATTAACAAAACCAAAGCTAAAAAAAGGTAAACAAAGACAAACCAGAACAACAACATGTATTTAGAAAAAACCTTGTTTCAGTAGACTTTCAAAATGAGCAAACCGCCATAGATGACGCCTTGGAGCAGACAATCAAGTCAATGGGAAAAACTCGTGTTCCACTTCATGTGTCGATGGATGTCAACCAACAATGTAGCCCTGGACTATTAGCGATCCATTCTCAACTAAAGTCAGGTCAGCACCAGCAAGCCTGGCAGTGGATAGACCAGACGTCGCTTTACACTCAGCCAGTGCCGCGATCCACTGTCAGTCTCATCATCTCGTCCTTGCAGAGTCTGATCAACACCAACCTGGGACGTCTGACACTTGACTTTAGCAAGCTCGAGCGACTCTACTACAGCCGCCTAGAAACGGTAACAAATCTAGTGCGCAAAAAACAAATCAATCTCAGTGAAGCCGAATACATGATTTTGCTTGAATTGCACGGTAAACTCAATCAGGTCGCCAAGGCAGAATCGCTGTTTCGCAATGCTCCGTATTATTGTCACGCCACACTTTCCGTCGAGTCGTACAACAAGATGATGGCCGTGTACCTGCAGCGATTCAAATATGTCGACGAAATGACTCGCAAAAGACTGTGTTCGAAATTGGTCAGTGTCGAAAACGAGATGCAACGAAAGAGCATTCTACACAACACAACTACCTACAACCTGCTATTGGCGGCCCATATCAAATTACAGCATCTGCAAGGGGCAGAGGCCATCTTTGCAAGAATGAAAACAAAGCCCGATAGAACCACTTTCAACATCTTGTTAAATGGACGCTTGAAGAGCTGTAGAAATAACAGGGATAGAGAAATGACTGCACAGTGGATGGAGAAAATGGCACAATCCGGTATTGCGCCAAATAGAAAAACATTTCATAGCGTGTTGGATGGCTTGTCGAATCAAGTGGGTTATTATGCTCGGATGGGTGAAGTCAATCATGTAAAACAGACAATCACATCAATATCGCACCTTTACAATGTCATGAGGGAGATGAGCATTAGACCGGACACTATTATTGTCAATACCATGCTGAGATCTTACTCAATGGCCGGCGATGCGGATGGCGTAGACAGAATATATAAACTATTGGCCATTCCTGAACCAAAGGGTGGTTGTGGTGGTGGTTGTGGTGGTGGTTGTGGTGGTTGTAGTTGTGGCACCAAAAAGGCAGAATCGACAGACGATCCTGAAGTAAAGACAGCATCGAAAAGAGCAAAGGCATTGGAAAAGAAGAGACGGGTGAAACCAGATGCTTATACATGTAATATATTAATACACCATCATCTTAAGCTCAATAAACCCGATAAAGCCTTTCAAATGTACGATACCATGGTCACCCAACTCGATTTAGCGCCAGACACCATTACATACGGCAACTTTATCTGGTACTATGGTAACAGAGGCAACGTGGATGAGTGTTTAAAATATGTCGATGTCATGAAGAAAAAGGGCATCCCCTTCAACAATTACATTTACAATACACTTCTTTGGTGCTCAAAAAAGTACAGAAACCCCAAAATCATACCACACCTGCATTCACTGCTGGCAGACCCCAACGTGAGCATGGATAGTATAGCTTCCAATATTCAATTCAACAATCCAGCCATGCTGTCAAACAACTTTGAACTGTTCCAGGATCTTGTGGATGCCAGTATAAACGCATCATCCAGCGTCTCAACCCGCACCCTCAATACCATCCTCAACACGTCTGGAAAATACCTAAAGTCGGCACCTGGTCAGTACAATGACACCATCGCCGCCATTTTAGACTCCCTCAACCAAGTGCGTCCTGATACCATGACATTTGCTCTCGAGTTGCGTAATGCTGCTTATCAGGGCAACATGGTCCGAGCTGAGCATATTTATAAAACAATGGTCAACTTGGGCATCAAACCCAACGACTATGTGTTTTCTCACTTGATTTATGGTTACTCTAAAAGCGGCAAGTTGGATAAGGCACGCGAGGTGCTCAGCAAGGCGCGACAAACACCCATCAACTATGCACCACTCATGGTAGGGTATGCCGAGGTGGGCGAGTATGAAAAGGCCTACCAGCTCTTCAGAGACATGCTGGATAAGGACATCAAGCCTGATTTACCCATCTACACTGTTTTGGCCAACGTCTTTCTCAAGTCACCCGCACACGGGGATGGTAAACGTGCCATTGAGTTGCTGGAAGGGATTGTCAAGCAAGGCAACATGGCCATGGACCCTGTCGCTCTGACACTCCTTGTCGATGCCTATGGTGCCGACGCATACCATCATCATTCAGACAAGTATTTACAACGAGTTGAAGAAATCTATAAAACACTACACACCAATGATTGGCTAGATGCAAAGGCCATCACCAGCCTCCTCTCGACCTGTGTCAAGATGAAGCAACCCGAAAAGGCATGGCATCTGTGGAACGAATTAAAAAACGACGGAAAGGAGCTTTCCAAATACCATTACAACGCATTACTCTTGGGGCTCATCGACCACAAGGCATGGTATCCTGTGGCCAAGGCCGTCTTTGATGAGATGCATGTAGAGCCCGACTCGACCACTTTGGATCTCATGATCTGGGGTGCTTATTCTGTGTCTGATTATGAAACCATTCAGAAAATATGGAAAACCAATCATTGCACCGAGCCTTTGCTTGTACGCACGTATTTTGCGGCTGTCACCGCCATGCTGCATCATCATGATTTGGATGCTGCAAAGGATGTCTATGGTGCGTATCAGAAATTAACACATTTACCGAGCTCGACTACCGTATGGAAAGCAAAATTGAATACCCTAGCCATGCAGCAAAATCTTGCTTTAGAATAAATAGAAACTATATATAGACCCTCTCCCCCCCCCACTTTGTTGTAAATAACAATAATAATAAAAAATAATAATAATAATAATAATAATAAAAAAACTGCGCACGACATATCTTGATTCAAACTATTTATTATTATTATTCTATTTGTAGATGATTAAATTGATGTCTAAACGATGTTTTATCTACATGCTTTATTGATAGTATCATGTGCTCCAATTCTTGGATACGTTTCTGATAGTGTTCAAGATCTTGTTTTAGTTCCTTTATATGATCGACAGATAGCTTTAGGATGGTACCCTTGTTGAGGGCTCTTCCATTGGCAATTTGACCGTTGACCGACATGACGTTGGATGTGGTGGGTGCGGAATCTAATAATCGTTCAGGTAAGAGTGTACAGAGTTCTAAGAAGAAAGATGAATAACAGTCCCCCTTTTATTTATTTATTCTTTTCTTACCATGGATACGTTCATTGATGTTTTCTCTTCTTCTTCTTTCAACAGCGTTATGAGATTCTCTTCTACGACGTCTTTTTTCAAACATCTCTTGAAGGCTTTCATATACAGATTTTTTTAGCTTTCTCTCTCTCTCTCTCTCTGTGAATAAACGATTTTATTATCCTTACTTTTTCTGTTGACTTTTATCGTCATCCAACGGTGTAGATGTACTAGGAGATACAACAATATCTCGAGAAACAAAAGGAGGAGACTGACCAAAGGAAGAGCCTGTTGAATCCAAGCTGGTACCAAACCATGCTTGGTTTTCAAAAGGATATGCTGCATTTTGCCTCACATAGGGAGCAAAGACTTGGTTTCGATGGACAGGCATGGCTCCCACAGTGGCATGGTTTACCAGCTGTTCTTCAAATTGGGGTGAAGAATACATAAGAAAGAAGATGGGGATTAAATAGAATGAAAGCAAAAAATCTCTCTTTATTATGTATATAAATAAATAAAAAAACAAGGTCGTGAGAACAACCTTTAATGACATAAGCAAATAAATAGAGTGGTGATGATGATGATGATGATAATACAGTTTGATGCATAAAAGGGATGCGGGTATAACGTGGCGCAGTTTTACCAATGGTCTTTGGTAGTATAACTCACAGGTTTCCCCATCCTCTCCTTTTGCCATTGTTCTAGTAGACACACCATCTCCTCTGGTGTCTTGACGGTGGGTATAATGCACTCGCTTTCAAGTGTAGCAATGAATGATGCAAGCTCTCTAAAGCTAGAGTGCTCGGAATAAGGCACACCGTAAATTTGGACATTGGACCAGTTGTAAGAGGGTGAAAGAGGCAGCGTCCGCTTTGTAGGAGGTGCAATCACATCATCAAGACGGGTTGATTTGACCTCGGATGAATGGGTTGATTTGTATGCCCATCCTGTTGGCTTGATGGCTATAATTCTATCAAATGTAGATTTGTATTTTTCAAGATACTCACGCATGTTCTAAGAGAGAGGGGAGAGGGGAGGGAATCAGTATACCAAATAAGAATAAGAAAACGCCTTCATCTTACATCGCCCTTGATATGATTCAACTGAACAACATGTATCTGAGCCTTCAATGGATCGTCTATGAGTCTATCCGCTATATCCTTGTTTTCTTGACAATCCAAAATCTGTCTTTTATCATCCGTAACATATATTTTACCATCAAGCATTTTAGCCACATCTAAACAGAATTAGAGATGAAATGATGGCATATATAAGATGTGTAGCTCCCTTACTGTAAAAGACCCTTTCTTTCCCGATTTTATAGGCACCCACCACAATCAGTACTCGCTGGTTTATGGTTTTCGCTCGCTTCACCGAGGTCCATTTATCCAAAAACGATGTCTTTGAGGTTACCTCCCTCTTGATCAAATCACACACTGCCTCGATACATTCCTCTTGTGCAGGGAACGCATATTTAGGATCCATATAGGTTGTGTCAAGATAAACATGATTGAGCGGTGGATTGTCGGGTTGGCAAAGAAGCGGATGCAGACATATCCGAGGCGATGCTCTAAAATCACCTGTATGCAGGTGGCGTATTGTTTTGTCGTCCTTCTTTATCACAAACAAAAACAAGACGGACCCTGGACAATGGTTTGCATCAATCAGACCCACCTGGATGGTGTCGGTGACCGACACAAGGGTGTCCATGGGTAGAGGGTGGATGTAGCGTTCCTCTACGCCAAGCTGTCGTCTTACAAGGTTGGCAGTGATCTGGGAGCAGTAGATGGGTCCGTGGGCCCAGTTTGATTTTAAACCGCCGTAATGGTCGGTGTGGAAGTGGGTAAGAAAATAACCATCACAGTTGTCTATTTTTCCATAACTGAATGCGTCCACAACAAACTTTGAATCTAATTCATTGTGTCAATTGGGGAGGGGAGTAAAAGCGTAAGACTTGAGAGTGTTACCTTGCAAGTATTTAAAGTCAGGAACTTGTTTTCTTGCTTTTGGCTTCTTTGGAGGAATTCTACTTTTGTATCTTGGATCCAAAGGCATCTTGAATTGGCTCAAATCCACTGGACCAGTTGGTGCTTTGAACTGACTTATTTCAAGCTTTTGTTTTGGGCTCTCGGTTGTTGGTGCATTAAATCGGGTTAAATCTGGTTTATTTTCAGTCGCTTCTATGGGTGCTTTGAACTGATTTAGATTAATGGAATGAAGAGGTTTTTTTGTTGCATTAAACTGGTTTATATCAAGTATGGGTCGCTGATTATCTATGCATTCCTCCTCCTTATCTTCTACTTGATCCATCATTTCCTCTTCACCTTTGAATATGTTGCGTTGATCAAGCTCGTTATCGTTATCAAGCTTTATTTTCGATTCAGTATACCAATCGAGATTGTTTTCAGTTTCTTCCACGTCCTTTGCGTCAAGGTCAATTTCTTTTTCAGACAAGGTGCTCAAAAATGGCTCTTTAGAAGCTTCCTCCTTTTGGCTGCCTTCTTCTTGCGTGTCGACATTCCATTCTGACAGTTGTTTGTTAAGATTAGTGTCAGTATGTTGGCTTAGTTCTGATATCGGTTCTTCATCTTCATCTTGTTCTTGTTCTTGTTGCTTCTTTACTGTAGGTGTTGTCTTGGGCAAAGAAGAACAACTAAAATATTTAGATGTGACAATAGGTTTGCTCATTTTTGCAGTTAAAGCAGGACAGAATACCCAAAAATAAAATAAAAAAATATAGAAATAACAGCTACGCGACGTAACGCGATGAAACGTGACTTTTTAGAGATCCAATCACCTTTGCGTTACTGAAAAGCACCTGAAAAGCACCTGAAAAGCAATCCAAACTAACAATCACATGGTGAAAGATTGTGTCATCTTTCTTGACAAGCAACATTTATTTCTGATTATATCCATGCGTTTTCAAAATTTTATTTGGATCTAGAAGCTTGTTGAAACGCCAGAATGAACAGTGCTTTCAAATCAATCAGAACGCGGCATTGTTTTTCTCGTCTTCTTGTTTCCAACTCAACTTTTTCAGACCAAGAAAGTCAAGTATCAAATACGGTAATACATAAAAGAGGACAATTCCTTTACTGTAAACAAGATACAGTATGACTTGAGAATTACTGCGAATACAAGCAAGATTCAAAACGAAAATTGATTGTAAAGGTAAATACATGTGTATTCTCATCACAAAACACAGGAAATGGTTGTTTGGGCAATACATTGTTAGTATTCATTTTAGTTGTGTGCTATTTTACCAATGGGAAATATATACACTCTGTTTTCCTATACAGTTCAAACATCCATGCCAATATTTGACAAGCCACCCATAAAATGTGGCTTGGCAGTGATAATGGCAAAAAAAAATTATTCAATAGTGCGTTTTTATTGGCTAAAGTCCTCCATTGCAAGTGAGCAAGACAAAAAAAAAAGGGTCAACATTTAACTTTCTTTTTCTTCCTCTTTCTCTTTCACAAAACCTTTTTTTACAACATGGAGAACTCTGAAGGCACCATCATCGATCTTTACATTCCTCGCAAGTGGTAAACAGAATAGAGACAAGAATAAGAGGGGAATATAAAGTTAAAGTTGTTATTATTTAGCTCTGCCACCAGCCGTCTCATCACTGCCAAGGACCATTCTTCTGTCCAAGTCAATGTTGGTGATGTTGATGCTGAGGGTCGTTACACCAACACCTTCTCCACCTATGCTTTCTGCGGTTTCGTCCGTAAGGAGTCCGAGTCTGACGACTCTCTTAACCGTCTCGCTCAACAGGATGGTTGTAAGTAGTGGTTTTGTTAAATGGATAGATGCGTTTTACTAACAATATTGCGTTGATTATGTAGACTTGAAGAACGTTTTCGAATATGCTCATTAAATAAATTACTAGATTCCTTATATATATGGACTATTTTTTGTATAGAAAGCATAGGATGTTTTTTTTTTTTGTTTTTGTGTGTGTTTTCTTGTTTTTTTCTGGTTTCCTTTTTATTTTTTATTTTTATCAATGTGTATTGGGCTATATCGTGTTTTTGTGTGGTTTATTCGAAAGAATAGAATGGAGAGAAGGGATAGATTCTCTTAAACTCGGTCAACTTTTGTGAATCTTGTTTCCATGGTTGTTTGAATCAAGAAATAAACGTAAAGAGAGAAAGGGAGCATGGGATAAATACATTCAAAGAGCAACAAGTACAATGTCTTTTTTTCATGAAGAATGGACTGATTGCAAATCCAGGACTTTCTTGCTTGTCAAGATGCAAGAAGAGATAAGAAATGGTCACAATAATAGAGTCACGCTTGTCAAATTAGCGTAAAGCCACACGAATCTGCCTTTATAAAAAAAAAATGCTGTGATAACCATCTTTTTTTTTCTTTATTTTTTTTCTTTACTTTAACTAATCATGGCAGCAAAGATCAGACAAAAGAAACTGGATGCGATTTTAGCAGCAGCAATGCCGATTGGTCAAAAAGTGGTTGCCCAGCTCAAAACTGCTGAAGGAGAATCGACAGGACCTCCTCTTAACCTTCCCGGTGACGCTACACCTGAACAGCTCGAGTTGCTTTTGAACCAACTGTTGAACCAAGTAAAGTAGTATAAAATATGGGAAGCCTATCAAATCAATTTTATAACCATTTAATTTTTTATTACCAGGCCGAAGATCCTCTTCCTTATTCCTTCCATGTTCATGACGACGAGATTATAAAGAATCTTTGGACGGATCGCAAAGACAAGTCAACAGAAGAAACGCTAACAATTGTATACCAGCCACAGGCCATTTTCCGAGTTCGGGCCGTCTCGCGCTGTACATCAACACTTTCAGGACACACGGAAGCCATCCTATCATGTTCATTCAGTCCCGATGGAGCACAACTGGCGACCGGTTCTGGTGATGCAACGGTGCGTATTTGGGATTTGAATACAGAAACACCCAAGGCAACATTAAAGGGCCACACCGGCTGGGTGCTCTCGATTGCATGGTCGCCCGATGGAAAGACATTGGCCTCGGGAAGTATGGATAATACAGTAAGACTATGGGATCCAAAGACGGGTAAAGCCATGGGTGAAGCATTGAAAGGTCATCGCAAGTGGATCACCAGCCTGACATGGGAGCCCTATCATTTGAACCCAAAAGCAAACAGATTGGCTAGTTCATCAAAGGATCACACCGTGCGTGTATGGAACACCACACTGAGAAAGATGGACTTTACCATTGCACAACACACAGCAGCAGTCACGTGCGCAAAGTGGGGTGGCGAAGGTCTGCTTTATACCGCTTCCCAGGACAAAACAATCAAGGTGTGGAATTCATCAGGTATGCTCGTAAAGACACTGGCTGGTCACGGCCATTGGGTAAACACACTTGCTTTGAGCACCGATTTTGTCCTTCGTACCGGTCCCTATGACCACACTGGCAAAAAACACAAGTCTGAACAAGAGGCACAACAGGCTGCCCTCAAGCGATACAATGATTTCAAGGGCAAGAGCTGCGAAAGACTTGTTTCCGGCTCGGATGATTTCACCATGTTCTTTTGGGAGCCAGAGAAGAGCAAAAAGCCCATTGCACGCTTGACAGGTCACCAAAAGCTTGTCAACCACGTTGCCTTTTCACCCGACGGAAGATATATTGCAAGTGCCTCGTTTGATAATTCAGTAAAGTTGTGGGATGGTGTGACTGGCAAGTTCCTGGGCAACTTGCGTGGTCATGTCGGTGCCGTGTATCAAGTCAGTTGGTCCAGCGATTCTCGCATGCTGATCAGTTCTAGCAAGGATACAACATTAAAGATTTGGGATATTAAAAAGATGAAGATCAAAATGGATCTACCTGGTCATTTGGATGAGGTAAGACTATATATAAATTACCATATTGAAAGTACTAACTATTATTATTTAAAAGGTATTTGCTGTTGATTGGTCACCTGGAGGTGATAAGGTTGCAAGTGGTGGTAAAGACAAGCAATTGAAGGTGTGGAGACATTAGAGCGTCATTTAGTATTATTATTATTATTATTATTATTATCATTTGTACAGCAAGAAAAAAACATTTCAATAATTAAAAAGTTGTTTGTAAGAGCATTCATAAAACTCTGAAATGGGTTTATTTTATTTTTAAATTCTACAAGTGAAAAATGATTGTATAAATGGTGGTAATGGTAAACTATGTTTAATATATATTATTATTATTGTTGCTGTTGTTCTTGTTCTTGGTCTTGGACTTGGTCGTCTTGCTTTAACTTCTTGACATCCTTTTCACTATCGATTTGCTCGGTAGCCTCACGTTTCTTTTCTTGCTTGTTTTCCTTCTTTGATTTAGCATTATTTTCAGAGCCTTCTGGTCGAACATAGGGCTGGCATCTCCAATGGGCATATTTGCGAATTCCCTTGTCATCCAACTGTCCCTGGAAGTCCTCCTCGCCCTGTTCATTGAATTCCTTTATCAATCTTCCCTTGAGCTCAGCGACAACAGCGCTGTAATCTTCAAATGTATGCGACTTGCCAAGCTTGGCTCTCAAATCAGTGTGTACTCGTAAGCTGGGTTGCAGAATCTTGAATAAATGGCCCTTGATCAAACCAGTGCGACAATCGACTTGCTTTGCAATGTCCATGTATTCTTCAGCCATGTCGTATGTGAATGCGGGCAACTCATTGTATTTGTTGGAGAAGATGGCGGGGTTATAGAGACTGCCTTCTGCCGTCATGACACCATCACAGCCGGTATAATCGAGACATTTCTGAATGTCTTGGTGATACAAAATGTTACCGTTGGCAATCACTGGGATACTGACGGCCTCCTTGACTGCCTTGATCTTGTCCCAATCCGCAATGCCTGTGTTTTGTCCCTTTTGCTCTCTCAATCTGCCGTGTACTGTGAGCATCTGAGCACCCGCACTTTCAATCATCTTTGCATATTTGATTGTCTTTTCCAAATCGGTAAACACTCTAATCTTGACAGTGACAGGAACAGCCAAGTTCTTGTGCAAGATGCTGACCATATCGGCAATCAAGTCCCATTCATCCTGCAACCAGGATCCATATTTGCCCTTTTTTGCAATGCCTTGTGGGCACCCCAAGTTGAGATCCACAGCGTCGCATTGCGTTTCTACCATTTTGGCTGCCTCTAACAAAACATCTGGATCATTTGCACAAAACTATAAAACAAGTTAGTTTTGTAATATTAAAAGGCTTGAATTTATTTGAATTTTACCTGTACAACAAGAGGACGATCCTCGGCATTGGTAGTGAATACTTCGTTTCGGTACTTTGGAGCCTCAGTCCATAATCTAGCATGGAACATGGGAGTGAAGCAAACATCGGCGCCATGCTTTCGACTAAGTGCTCTCCACGCAAGTTCTGACTGATCCACCATGGGTGCCAAAATCATCTTGGGTGCTTTCAATGTCTTGTTGAAAAATTCATAACCTTCAAGCTTAACGGGCACAACCATTATTGAGGGGAAAAAAAAAAGAGAGTCAAAGGGAAAAAAAATATTTTTTTTTCTGTTGGTTTTTATATGGAAAATAAAAGTCACATACACTCCATGTTCCAAAAGCAAGTGAACCAATCATTGTTTTTGTATGTTTGAGGGCACCATTTATATACTTGAGGGTGAGCTCAATGCTGCCCAAAATCAACCAAATCAAGGCATCATGTTCATTATTGTTTGTTTATAACTCTGCTTCTTGCGCCTTGGATGACCGTATAAACTAGAGTACCTGTACATTTGAGCTGTATATTTTCAGGCAAGCGAAATTAAAAAATATAGAGCGTGAGTTTTAAAATAAGTATCGTGATGGTGATTGGCTTGTTCTCTATCAGGAACAATTGTCAAACCTACTCGAGCCTTTTCATTTGACCTGCTCTTTTGCAACCGAAAACTGGAAATTTCTTGGTGAGTGTTTTAAAATGAAAAAGAAAATGGGTTTCCATCATATCTGAAACAAAGATAGTCCCTTTTAGATCTGGCCTTTTAATTGAAGAAAATGCACTTTTGATATATTGTTTGTTCAAGTATGATTATCATCAAATAGGATTAGATAGTTTTTTGTGTCGATAAAAAACAAGGCAAAAAGATTGTAAATGTGATTCAATATCAAAATATAAGTTTTGGGAAGGAATAATGCATTTTAACCTCGAGAAATACTTTTGATTTTTTCAATCAATTTTTATTATACAATGATATATATTCATGCTTTAAAAAAGGAAAGAGCATTTATGTATGAATTAAAACGCAATCCATTAAAGTACAGCTTGATAATACCAAAGAACCGATTGAACGATACAAATGCTTCTTGAGACATTCCTTTGTCTTTAAAGCCCAAAATAAGCAATCAGAAAACAAGTTTTGTGAATAGTCAACACACCCAATTTACCTTTCTCTGCCAATCCTTTTCTCTTCATCATCTAATTCTCCCATTTTTTAATACTCCCCAATAAACCTTTTTCCGCTAGAATCGAACTTTATGTGATTCGGAATGACATGATCCAAAAGCATATTGTTGCCCATCCTTGTTATCCATCCACCAAAAAAAAAGGGGCTCTGATAATCCCTTATAACCGATAATAAATCATAATATCCAATGACAGAGTTGTTTCGTACTAAACTATTTATGAAAACGGTGTGAACCGTAAAATGTTAATAACCAAATTCATTTAATATTGTCTTAAAGAGCATACCTTGTGTAGCATTCGAATGATTGGTGAATCGCTTGCATGTGTTTTTTCCCTCTAAAAAATAAAGTTTAGTTGACTTACCATAATCATTTTCAAACATGCATCAAATTAAAAAGAGAGGGGATTATTGTTAACACAAAAATAAATAGTTTATTATTTTTCAAGGTAAATTAGTTGTTTTGGAATGCTATAGTACAATTTAAATCATAATGCAAAAAAAAAAGAAGGTTTATAAGGCTGGGGGGGAATTTAGAGCTTGGGACCAGCAGCCAAGGTCTCAGGGGCAGCCTCATCTTCATAAGTGCGGAAGTTGTCAACAAACATGTTACCAACGTTGCGAAGAGATTCGTTGAATTGCTCGGGGGTACCGTTCCAAGCAGACTTGGGGTTAAGCAACTCGGAGGGAACACCAGAGACGGCCTTGGGG
>VCJK01000542.1:65244-75368 GCA_024139485.1 Backusella psychrophila | reverse complement strand
ATAAAAAAAAAAAAAAAAAGAGAATGTTTTTTTTTTTTCTTATTTGAGCACGGGTACACTTTCAGGAAGCGGGAAAAGGAGGCAGCTCTAAAAACCATTAAACTCCGAGCTGAGAATAATAAAATACAGGAACAGCAAAACGTGTATCAGTTTCTTTGATGGTAAGAATGTACCACGCTTTCTTATTTTGAGATTTTGGTACTCGTTTTCTTAAATCGAACCAAAGGGGTTTTCTCTTGCTCTTCTCTGATCAATCCATAAAAAAATACATGTGTTCTATTGGTAAATCCTTATTTACTTGTTCATGTTGACACTTTGCATATAAAGTATATTAGTTGAAAGCGGTTTTATTAATATTAATGATTTCAAGACTCAGGTACATTACACAACAGCAATACACTAAAAATGAGTCTACTATGGTTGATATCAGCATCCCTTGGTTTATATAGATGGCTGGTATCAACTCTACTTGATGAACCTCTATGTGTGTATGCTATTTTCCATCTAAACCAGAGCCTTGCTATTACTGCTAGTATTATTATTATTGAGTCATTACAGAATCTGACGAATTAGACGTATATTCACCTTGAGATAATAATAACAAATAGGGTTAGATTGGTTTTTGCTTTTTCAAAGCATTGGATCCATCATTTCTACTGAATGATTATTCAAACCATGTCATTTCTTAGTTTTATGCACTCAGGCCAACACCCAAATATGGAATCAAGCCAATCAGTTACGTGAAAAAAAAAACACAGTGTTGCCACTGCCATACGTTCCCTGGTATTGCCAAATATCTTTGCTGGGCTATCTAAGATTGCTCTTCACAAATTATGACTTTTGTTTAATAATATCATTTATAAGCTACTTTATCAACATCAATGCTTATTAAATTAATATCATTAGAGTGAAAAGTGTGATAGACTTAATTTAACTTTAAAATTGGTTTCAAGATTTTACCATATTCTTTTCATGTACATACTTTTGCTATCGTTATAGATAAAAGTAGTACAGAAATGACATAAATAAATAGTTCAAGTGTGTAGGCAACAAAGAGATCATCAACATCGATAAAAAAAAAGTAATATACTAGAGAAAAACTCCCAAATAGTAGCACTGAAAGAAGCCGATGATTTGGATTCGAGTGCACCGTAAACTTATGTAAATCCCAATGCTTTTTTTATTAGAAAATGGCAATTCGTTTCTTGAAATGACGTATATGGAATTCTGAATCGGGTAATGGGAAGAGTAGACTTTTAATATCTTTGGAGATAAGACACCTTTTGATATCCAAACTTTGCTTAGCTAAAATGTTCTTGTAGATGCTGATAAATAAACTATGCAAAAATAGAATATGGATATTAAGCCGAACGGTGAAGCATAAACCTGAGAAAATACATCTCTCGCATGTGCGTGGGAGAGAGAGATGGTGATGGAACACATGTGTATTTTATCCACCAAATCATCCCACAGTGTTAAAGGATGCTCTCTATAAATTATCTAATGAAACAAACAAAACAAAATACAAAAAAAAAACCTTTTACCCGAGATCATCATTAAAACTCAATTTTAGGAAAAAAGTATCTATGGCCTATTAGCATTACGAGAAAAATAGGAATTGAATAATAATACATCACTCATGACGCGTATATTGGTAAACATGAGCTTATGATTGGCTCAGTACCAGTCGGATCGGATAAATCGAATTTTAATAGACATGGATCCGTTAATTAATGCATAATCATTCTAATAATATCTCAAGATAATACCATCCGGGGAAGCTCTAGACCTGGAAGAATCAGATCAGTATGTGGCAAGATAAAGTTAAATACTATTTATAGAAGAGATGGAAAATATGATAGAGGGACAAAGATGATGAAATTCATTTTTCATGTGGTAAAAAATAGTAGCCAAGGTTAGAAATCTGGAAAATGCTACTTGGTTTATTTACTTTTGCTACCTGATTATGACCAGTTGGCAGAAATACTTTATTTAGATGTTTAAAAACCTGAGTATATAATCGAATATATATTCTGGTTTATAATGAACTTTGTTTATATCAGAAGAAAAGGATAGTATTAAAACTACAGACAAATGAATGATTCCAAGTCAAGGTTTTTTTTTCTCCTAATGTTTGGGTCAACACTGAATGCTGCAACTTGAGCCAAATAGATTAACGGAAAGTTTAAAATGCATAGGAAAAATGATTTGTGATACATATTATTAATACAATCAATGCAAAATAGTGATGGGAAAAGGTTAGATATTTTGCTTTTAATTCTCACAGTAATAGTTTTCCCTGGTGTCGTATCATAAATAACAAATACTTGTTTAATTTCTCTTTCCTTCTTCTTTTTTTCCTCTCTACTTTTACTTGTCGTTTTTTATTTTAGTTTCTTTAAAATAACAATAATGAGTTCGAAAACCCTTCCCACTGTTGCAATCATTGGCTCAGGGTAATAGGATGCTAAAAAAAATGTTCATCATCCATCATATTATTAAAAAAATAGGTCAATAGGTTTAGTGGCATTGCTGCATTCTATCACCTCCAAAAAGAATTGAATATCACTGCTCAACTTTACGAAGCTACAGACGAAATAGGCGGTACATGGAGCTATAACACATATCCTGGATGTGCATGTGATGTCATGAGCCATTTGTATTCTTTTAGTTTTGAGATGAATCCAGGTTTGTCCTCTTTATTAGCCTGTTCTATACAAATTTTATTAATAAAAAAATATAAAGACTGGAGTGAAAAATACAGTCCACGAAAAGAAATCCATGATTATATGAAGATGGTTGCTAAAAAGTATAAAGTCTATGAGCATACTCAGTTTGAAACTGAAGTTGTTCGTACTTCTTGGATCCAACATAAAAACCAGTGGGAGCTTGAACTCAAGATGACGGGGGAGAAAGAAAACGAAATAAAGAATTTTGACTTCATGTAAATATTCTTATTTCTGGTATCTTTATCGTATACTAACATGACTTAGTTTCTCCTGTGTGGGTGTTTTACGTGTTCCTCATGTGCCAAAGGAATTCCAACCTTTTGAAGGAAAATTGATTCATTCTGCTTACTGGGATAGTTCATATGACTTTTCAAATAAAAACGTTGGCATCATTGGGAGTGGTACCAGGTAGATACAAAATAAAAGAGAAAGACGGACCAACAAGATCCAAAATGCTAATCATTTAATAATGGGTGATAGTGCTGTCCAAATTATTCCTAAAATGGTTGATAAGGTGGGCCACCTTTACAGTTTTCAACGCACACCAGCATGGGTGAGCGAGAAAGTGAACGGTAAATATTCCAAACTAATGAAACTGATCTTCCGCTATGTGCCTTTCATTCTTTACATCTACCGCTGCTTTATTTATATCCGGGCCGATCTTCGATTCCCCATCTGGGGTAATGTCAATTCTCGGCTAGCCAAGCTCGCAAGAAAAGCAAATGAAAATTATCTTGTTTCGACACTAAAGGCGAAAGGAAGAGAGGACTTGATTCCAAAATTGATGCCAAACTTCAATGTTGGGTGTAAGCGTGTTGGTCTTTCAGATGACTATGTACCAGCCCTTTGCTCGAGTAATGTGTCAGTTACCAATTCTCCTATCAAGTCAATCCAAGGAAGCGTAATCACTACACAAGACGGCAACGATACCAATCTTGATGCATTAATCTTGGCAACAGGTTTTGATGTTACTGGATTCTTAGGAAATCTAAAAGGTAAAAGCGAAAGAGCAAATATATATATATATATATAACTTAATTTGATTTTCATTTTTTTTTCTTAAAAAAAGTCTATGGCAAAAACAATTTATCCCTCAATGATTTATGGGATTCTGAATTGGCTAAAACTTACAAAACAGTAACAATCCATGGTTTCCCCAATTTCTTCCTCATGCTTGGTCCTGGATCTGTTTTGGGCCATAATAGTGTTGTTACCATCGCAGAGATGTAAATAATTTATACACACAATGGGTAATTTATTGTTGCTAATACCAATCTATTTTTTTTTTACAATAATATAGTCAAATATTGGCTGGAATCAAGCAAATGAAGCATCAGATAAAGCATAATATTAAGAGTATGGATCCAAAAAAGGACTCACAAGAAACATTCAGCAAGGAATTGCAAAAGGGCTTCAAGGGAACAACATGGGCTTCTGGATGCCGATCATGGTATCTAAATCAAAGGGGTGAGATTCAGGCTTTATGGCCATGGACTGTCACTTGGTTTTGGTGGATGTTGAGAAGCACTAATTATCAAGCTCATTATAATAAATCGACTTGATATTGCGTTGAGTAATTTATGTTAAACATTAATTATAATTCTATATATTTTGCTATTTTTTTATATCATATTTATCTATCTATCTATCACTTTCTTCTGATCTTTTAGCACTCTATTTAAAAAAATAGGGTACAGTGAATGCGGTAGCTTAATCGCGTGAATATGAATTAAAAATGATATTTTCAATTTCTAAAAGAATATATGTCGTATTAACATTTAATATCAGTAAATATCAGTAAATATCAGCAAATATCAGCATTTAAAGTGTCGTTTAAAACTCCAAGTATATTTTTTTAGTGAAATGTTTATAAATGAGGATATAAAAAATTGTAAAGTATGAAAAAAACAGTATTAACTTCGGGATGTTATTTTATTGGAGACAAGAACTTGGCTTTTTATTTTTATGCTTACTTTTCTCTTTCATAAAATATAACAGTGCGCGAACATTCATTCATTCATTGTGTTAAAAATATTAGCTTAGTTTACTCACTTTTCCCAACATAAAAAAGGAATTTGTATTATTCCTTTTTAAAATGCTCTTCGTTTGACGACTTCCTTTTAAGTAAATCAAAATTGGATAAATAAAATTCCGAATTTTAAAAATAATACATAAACCCATTTTACTCTACATTTAACTATACTTTTATTTATCAAAAATATTTTTCTTAAATGTGTTTCTTCTTCATCTATACGTTTACTTTTTTTTTTCTTTAAAAAATACTATATTGAGCTAAAAAAAGTAAAAAAAGACTCTGATCACGTGATGTTGTTTGTATAAAATGAATAAGCAAGTTGAACAAAACAATACATTTCCTCAATGGTCTAGTGGCTAGGATCCGACGCTCTCACCGTCGTGGCCGGGGTTCAATTCCCCGTTGGGGAATTTCTTTTGTTATGGGATTGTGTGTATTTTTTTTTCCATGGTGTTGTTCGCACTGTTAGGTTTTTAAAGTATTATTACTGTAGATTCCTGATATAAAAGATAGACTTTTTATACAAGAATAAGTATAATTCTATGGAACTTCAAGAGTGAATGGACAGAGTAAGCCTCAATGCCAACATTTTGGTGACAAGAATAGATGAATATCTTCCGGGTTATATCGAATAATTAAGATAAGAAATACAAAAGGGGAATAAAAAGATATAATGAATAAGATGTTGATCCAGAAAATACAAAATAAAAATAGATCAATCCACTAAAAATAATCTTGAGTGACAACAATAAAATATTAACTTAGAACATCGTAAAAACACGCCTTTTGTTCCTTAATAGCCCTCATTTAGCCTCAAAAGGTGAATATGATATCCTATAAACATGTTTGAGGTTTATTAGACGTTTGTGAGTCTACAATAAAGGCGAAACACATAATCAAGGGCCTTTTCAGAACTTTATAAGGCCTCTTTAGCCTCAGTTTATTTTTCCGGTGAATGTTATACATTGGAAGTGAATTTTCTGAGTAATTACTGCTGAAATGCTCATGATGGGCATCTAATGTTCGATATCAATTATAGACTTAGACTCAATTAAATAGCAAAGCCGGTCAAAGCAGTAGAAACAGGCAATTATCTCTTTGTTTTGGTTCTAACACAAGTATTTTGTTTTAGTAAAAACGTATAAAAAAACCTGATTTTATTTGAACAGCTACCTCGTCGTTATTCTCACCAAGGGGCGGGATTTTTCTAGAATAAATCTCGTTAAAGCAATGTTAGCAATATAGAATAATGACAATTACCTTTGTTTGGGTGGTATCTTTCCTTTCAATATCCCAATGTTGTAGAATCGCTCTAATATATCATGTAAAATGTTTAGTAAGTATTAGCAAGTAAAGTTTTGTTGAAATCAAATATAGGATTACCCTTTAATGGGCCTTCCAAGTGTCTTGCCAAAGAATATTGATTTATCAAGTCCTCTTTACATGTGTAGCGTATAGACTTAACGTCCTCTACGGGTATTGATATCAACATCTGTTCAAATTATAGTCAATGTGTAATCAAGACAAACGCGATGGAAAGGATATCGTTACATGCACTACATTTTTCACGGTATATTTGTTACCTTTGTAAAAAGACAGACATGTTTGCAGTAATGTCGTGAAATACGAACCAGATGGTAATATTTTCTACTAGGACCTTGGCTAAAACGACGTAAAGTCCAATATAATGATACTCGCTGATTCCCTTTATAAAGTCATTTTCATTATTGTCACAAATAAAAGGCCTGGATCATGAAGAGTGATGGTTTACTGTTGAAGATAATAATAATAAAAGTAAGTATAACTATCAGTATATACTTTAAAAGGTATCTATCTTACCATATCTTGAGCTATCTGTTCCAATCTTGGCTGAGAGTCGACAAGTACGTTTTTTATGAATCATAGCAAAATAAACGAAAGAAAAAGAGAGAAAAAGAGAGAAAAAGAGAGAAAAAGAGAAACAAACCCCCCTTTTTTATCACCCACAAACAATGAATCATATTTTCATTATTCTGATAAATAAAGTCACGCTGCATAAAACAGTCAAAGCATCGTTCTTCTCCTTATTAGTATGAGATAAACTTGATCTATTTATATACAACAACAATATACTATATATCAATCAATGACCTTAGTTAATGGTTTCATACAAGCGAAGCCCAGTAGAAATAGCTCTTGCAGATGTTACTCTACCGTTGCAAATACAACCTTGTAATTCATGTATGACTATTGTATGGAAAACACATGTTTCTTCCCAACATATCTCATATGCAATTGAATTTTCATAGTTTTCATGATCTAAATGGCACAAATAATCATAGTAGACATATTTCCAAAAAGTTAACTGCTGCTGTTACTTTCATACACTGTATCCATATCCAAAGATTATAATTACTTTATTTTAGTAAATCCACCTCAAATATAATAGAGTGTGTACAGTATATCCAAAGGTTTTCCTTTACTAAATCAAGATCAATATATATAGATTCAATGGCTAATATATTATTTATAAATTGCTCAAAGTATAACACATTATGGTTTTATGCCCCTTTATAAGCGTTTTCTTTGATGGGAGGGATAGATGTAAATACAATGAAAAGGGGAGCTGTGCTCTTATTTATTCAAGATAAAAAGGTTAATTTATACTGATTTCCTCCCTTTTTCTGCTTCTCTTCTTTTTTTCTTTTGTTGAATAATAGTATTCCTTTTATCTTGAATGTCTATAAGGAAACAATCTCCTTATGGTCCCTTTGTTCAGCGTGTTCTACTTCCCACGCTAAGAATCGGAACAATATTACTAGCATTATTGGCAATATGCCTTGCAAGTTGGCTTGAGACGAATGAATCATTCGATAGTTGTTCTTTTAAAAGCAGTATGGCATTGCATCAAGTGTTTTTATTTCGAAATATAACGAGTAATTTGACAACGCCTGATTCAGTTTCTTTTGGTCTTTGGAAACACTGTTATGTTTACGCTTTAAATTGCTCTTGTACACCCACCAATTTAAATTATCAACCTGGTAAATATAAAGTAATAATAACATTCCATGTTGCATGTACAATATAGAACTCATTTTATATATTTCGCTATAATTAAAATACATAGATGTCTCAACGATTCTTCAAGTTGCAACCGAACACAATGCTATTGCGCCTTTAGGTGAAGGTACTTCTCTCAGTCGTATCATACCGCTTATAATGGCTTCCACATTTAGTGGTATAGCTCTATTGCTGGGCCTTTGGGCAAACCGACCAAAAAAGTACATTTATAGGCGAATTACAGCCGGATTTATCCTCGCAACCATGATCCTCGTCGCATATGGATTCTTATCAGCATACGATCAATATTTTCAAAAAATCAAAGAGGCTTGTAGAAATCCAAACAACAATGTTCTGTGTGCTCGACATGCAGTTCAGATTGAAGCAGTTATATTCAGCATGGCCCTGGCACTTCTTTTTATAGGCCTTATACTCTGGATCATATTATCTTTTTTTAACAATGATGAAAAAGAAGAAGAATATATTGCACAATTCTATCACGAAGAAGAAGAAGAAGAGGAAGATTGGAATGGCAGCCATGATACCAAAACAAGTCCTTCAAAGCAAACAGCAGATCCTATTCCATCTCCCGGTTTATCAAGTCAAGGCTATTATCCACCAGATGAGATGGTGGCATGGCGTGATGTGAGTTTGTTCAAGGAAGATGCTACATTTGAAAAGCAAAAGAATAAGGGGGGTCGTGAACATGCTCAAGAAAAGAGCACTACGCATGCGAGGGGCAACTGCATATCCAGGGGCGCTGCTGCTGGAACAAATTACCCATCCATAGGACCTAATGAAAAGCCATCTCTACCACCACCTCCCACTGCAACCATAAAATCAACTGTGCAAAACACAAGTCCAACGAGACCTCTTGCAACAAAACTTGCTGGTTTAAACAGCTCGTTTAAAAATAAGAGAGCATCCAACTCGTCTAGAAAGGCAAGTCACGATTCAGCTCATACTTTTGGTGGAAGCAAAAGTCCTCGTCGTAGATCACAGGGCTCTCCACTGGCCGAGTTCCCTGAAGAGCGTAGTAGTAATAAGACGCCCACGAGCATGTCACCACACCCATTCCCTTCACCTTTAGACCAAAAAGACCCACAATCCCTTTACTCTCTCGACAACAATTCGTCTAGCAATAGCAATTCCAGCGGCTATTTTGGCATCAAACCTGGTCATGTACCTGTTCTCAACATGCCGCCAACCGGTTTTGTGGAGCATCCGCTTAACAAAAAAATCATTACAGATAAACGAATTCAAACATATCTCCAATCCAAAGAATAACCAATGTAATAATAATTAATCATCTTTGTTTCCACGCTTTGTATTTCCATCGTATTTGACTTTGCTGTCGCTTATTCCTCGTCTTTTTCGGATCAAACATGGTTTGCACACACTTAGAATTTCCCTTTTTTTTCTTTTTTCTTTTTTTTTCAAGCAATCTTTATTTCATTGTTTGTAAACAAACAATATTAAAAATAAAGAAGAACATATCCACACTACAAAAAGTATAAATACATTTTTTTTTTTTCAATCTACTTTCTTTGCTTGGTAGAATGGAAGTCAGTGTATTCCTGATAAGGAGCCTTGCAGAACTCAGTTTCTTTCCACAAATCTATTAAACGGGAAAAAATAAGTAAGAACGATAAATTAAAAGTAAATACATCAAAACTGCTTACCGGGAGTCAAGAAAGCATAAGTATTGCCAATGGCAGCGAAGAGAGCCTTGACAGTGTTACCTAGAGTACGAGTGGAACCGCTGGAGGCAGTGTAACAATCTTCAATACCAGCCAATTGGAGGACTCTCTTGGCAGCCATGGAAGCAACCAAGCCAGTACCTCTGGGCGCAGGAATCAATCTGGTCAAGACGGAGCCGCAACGGCCAGTGACCTTGCAAGGAACTGTGTGAGGCTCACCGAGGTTGGTGCCCCAATAACCACGACGGACAGGGATAATGGCAAGCTTAGCGAGGATAATAGCACCACGAATAGCGGTAGCAACTTCCTTGGAACACTTGACACCCAAGCCAACATGACCGTTTTCGTCGCCAATGACAACAAAGGCCTTGAAGCGGGTACGTTGACCGGCAGTGGTCTGCTTCTGAACAGGCATGATCTTCATGACTTCATCTTTAAGCTTGGGAAGAAAATAATCGATGATTTGGTACTCCTTGATGGGGAGAGAGAACAAGTAGATTTCCTCGATACATTTGATCTTGCTGGCCTTTACAAGGCGACCAAGCTTGGTAACGGGTACCCATTCGTTCTTTTCTTCTCCACGGCGTCCACGTCCACGTCCGCGACCACCGCGACCACCAC
>VCJK01000542.1:48275-62044 GCA_024139485.1 Backusella psychrophila | reverse complement strand
TTTTTTTTTTTTTTTAGTATAACATGTAAAAAAAAAAAAGTATATATAGAACTTGTATTTCACGCGCTGTACCTTTTTTCTTTCCTTTTCTCTTCTTTTTTTTTTTTCCCTTTGTTTTTTCCTACTTCATTTCATTCGCAGTTACTATTTGTATGGCAAATGAGCAACATAGCAACGGCACAAACAGACAGAAAGAGGACCAACTCGATTATTCCTTCAGAGTTTATGAAGGACACCAGCAGCGGCGGTATGGAGAGAGCAGCGTTAGCAACTGTGTTTGGTGTCAAGGAATACACCGAATCCAAGATATTTTGGAACGCTGGTCAAGAGCAGGAAGAGGACGCAACTGGATTTAAACCTGTACAGCGAAGTGTGAGCAAACGCAACAGCCGCATCACAATGAGCAGCAGTAGTTACAATAATTTATTGGTGAGCGATAAACAAAGTCCGCAGAATTACGTATTGCCAAGCATCCCTGCTGTGAGTGAGTTTGGAGATATTTGGCCAGATGCTCCAAGGGTTCCGTCTCGTCAAGATGAGCGCCATTTTTCGACAAAAATACAAGTGGATTCCAATGATCCTTTTCAGGTTCCACCACCTCAAGATCTTTCAGAATATCCAACTAGTTTATTTGACTATATTAAAGAGGATACATCCTGCATTATTATTTGGGGTGCAGATCCAAAACAGCAAACGATTCCTTCCTCTGCACCAGAAGGTCACGACACTTTAAAAAAAATGCATAGGTGGTCAGCTCAGCACTTGATGACAGATATATTCAAATTACCAATAAAACTAAAGTCGCATTCAAAGTCCCAATCACTTTCTTCGGTCAATGATATGACTCAAGAAGTAACTCAAGTGATTGAAGCTGCTACTATTGAAAAATTGATAGAGAAATTAACAATTTCTTTAGGTAACAAACGAATTATCATTATTATTATTATTATTATTATTATTTTCATTGTCTGCTTCATACTAAACACTGCTACTGCATAGACTATTCCTTCATGACCGATTTCTTTTTAATATTCCGTGTATTCATGACACCAATTCAACTTTGTAAATTCTTAATATTGCGCTTTCGATGGGCTGTTGAAAACAATGATGAGGAAAGACGTATTGTTAGAATAAGGTAAATAGATGATTGTTGTATTAGTTTTTGTCTCACCAAAGTATTTTTAGAACTTTTGTTGTGCTACGACACTGGCTGCAAAATTATTTTTTACATGATTTTGTTCCAAGTAGACAACTACGAGTGACACTAACATCATTTCTCAATGCCATGCCCTTTCACCCTATGATCAAGCAATCCCAGAGAGATCAAGACATCATAAAAACTCTTAAACGTGTTATACAACGCCTCAAAAAGATCTATTATCATTCATCGCAATCAGCACGCGTACAAGTGATTGAACCACCTCCACCTACATCAGACCAAGAGAAAGTGAGAGAAATGGTCAAGGATAAATTGTCGCAGAGCGCACTTCGTCAAAAAACACTGACTATAGTGGATCGAATTAACGTTGATGCACGCCATGGGAATAACACGGCTCTTAAGGATAAGAAATCTGCACCTATTGTGGTCATTGGTAACTTGACAAAAGCCACATCGCATTCCTTTATCGAAGTGGCGCCACAGCGAAACAGAGGACTATCCGTCTCGTCTTCTAGAAAGAGTGCTTCTACCCTTCCAGCCAATATAAACCAGAATAGAAATAGTTTCCCTAGTGACCCAGGAATGAAAGAGTGGTCTTTTATATCTGCAAACAATCTCGATACTGAAAAAAGACTAGAAGAGGAGGAGGATACTGATCCCCGGTACCCAAATGAACCTGATGATTATTGTGACACATGTGCCGAGTCACACAACTCATTTGAGAGCTTTGTTAGTCCAGGTACCTCTGAGCCCTCTGATGATCAAAGTGATTCATCTTTTATGACAAGCAATGATGGTGAAAAAGAACAAGCCGATCATGACGACAAGAATAATTCAACACCAAAACAAGTTGTAGGAGACGAACTAACTGAAAAACTGGAAGAGATACGTCGCCAACAGGAAGAGGAGGAAGAAATGAACCGGAGAAAATTCTTTGCTATGCAGGATAAAAATGAACCAACATATATCGAACCAGATACACTTGGAAACGGTGTACGTTCTCGTTCCTTCTACAGTGCACAGTTGGCCATACCATCCAACCTTTCTACGCCAGATAACGAGTATGCTCAAAATGATCATCCACTTTTAAATTCAAACTCTATGACACAATTTGCATCTCCACAGCATCACAATACCACGGTGAGAAAGGAAGCGTTTTCTCCGTCTGCCGAACCCGTCCCTTCCGACTTGAGAAAATACAATCAAAACACAGCTGCAAATCAACGCATGTCAAAAACATATCATCATGATCAAAGTGATCGGAAAACAAAGCCACTTCCACGTTTATCAAGTGCCGACTCTGCCTTCTTGTCTCCTCCTCAAAACCGCCCAAGAGATGTCAAAAATCATTCCCCAAATTCTACATTGGATAGAAACCAAAAGGTTGAATTGTGGAGACAAGGTATATGTCCATCAACATCCGAAAAAGAATTAAAGATGGGTATAAACGCAGAAGAGGTAAAACTAGCTTGTTTTATTGCAAAAATCATTTAAAAAAACACACTAAATGTTTCTTTTTTTTTCTCCTTCTTTGCTACCAGGCCAATACACCAAAATCAAGAGTAAAGGAGATGGACTTGAGCCCTAGTATATCAAAATCTGAAATGATTCAACGACCCATGTCTGGTTTGGATCATTCCGTCATCATATATTATCCTACAGATATGTTGGCCCAGCAATTTTGTATTATTGAAAAGGATGTGTTGTTAGATATAAGTTGGGAAGAGCTTGTTGATTGCAGGTGGACAAAGATGGCATCAAGCAACTTTTATCAACCAGATATGCTGGGCAAAGATCAACTTGCGTTACTACTACCTGAGCAACTTCATCAAGGCATCTTTTCTAGAACGAAAAGAAAAATGCAGCAAGAGAAAAAGAGCCAATCTGTAGAGCGGGGTATTGAAAGAGCGATCAATAGATTCAATGCTGTGTGTCAATGGGTATCATTTGAAATTGTAAAGACAAGAAATAGAGAGATGAGAGCAAGAGTGATTGAAAAATTCATTCGATTAGCAAAGGTAAATCCAGAAAATAAGCAAGCATGCATATACATCATCAAAGTAACTCGCTATTTTTTTTCTGGATAGAAATGTACGCTATATTGTAACTTTGCAACATTACTTCAAATTTTACTCGGGTTACAGTCCGCATCCGTGTCTCGTTTAGAAAAGACATGGTCGCTTGTCCATAAACGTGAGATGAAAACACTACAAGAGTTATCCAACTTTACATCACCTATAAAGAATTGGAAAAACCTTCGTGATGAAATGAACGACGTAGCCGAGAAATATGGCATGGCACCAACAGAGGTTCAGGTCGAGATGGGATCACACTCAAACGTCCATAAAAATCGCAGTAAAAAGTCTGTTGTCATCAAGCTACCATTTGGTGGCTGTATCCCCTTTTTGGGCATTTATCTGTCTGATCTTGTTTTCAATGCAGAGTTACCACCGTATTTAGCCAATACGTCACAAAGAGAGGGGAGCAAGGAAGCAGTTGCCATGTCACAGTCACTTGTTCACTTTCGCAAACACCGCGTTACTGCTGCTGTTATCAAGCGTGTTTTGGTGTTTCAGTCATTGGCTCAGCGATACCCCTTTGAACCCATTGTGAATGAAGAGTTAACAAATATGTGTCACGATGTACAGTCTCCTGATTTGGATCAGATATTGAGATTGAGTTGTGAGATTGAGCCAAAGTAATGGATCTTGTTACTTTATTTTTATTTTATTTTTTGTTAAAAAAAGAAACCCCTTTTCATTATATCGATATCAAGAGCCTTACTATTTAGTGTAAAAATATATATAATAAATACCTACTGCATAAATAAAACATACATATATATATATATATATTAAAAAAACAGAGAGGGAAAGAACATGGAGGTATTGTTAAAATTTGCTACTTTGAAGTGGAAGCTACAAGTTTACTTTTTTTTTTTTTTTTCCATGAAGGGGGTGGGTATAGAATGATGGCAAAATAAATAACAACTACAACTCTTCCAATTTATCACTTTTTGCCTTTTTTGATTTCTCTGCCTTTTTTGGTCTTGCCAAATTGCCAACACCATGAAGTAGAATGCCTTTTGTATTCCTTGGTTTTTGTTCCTTGATCTCTTCCTGCTTTACTGGCGTTACCGGTTTCTCTTCCTTCTTGGGTTGATACTCGGACGTACGTTTCCATCGTCGCCAGCCTTCAAAATCAATCAAGGCCTGCATACAACCCCATTCAATAATCTTCTTTTCCAGCCACTCCAAACTAACAGGTTTTGTTAAAAAGTCGTTACAGCCTGCTGCCAACGCAGCTTGACGATCTGACTCGAGAGATGAAGCGGTAAGGGCGACAATGATGACCGGGGATTGGAAAGATGTATCCTTTTGTATAGCTTCTCCTTGCAATGGTAGAACACCAATTTTTTGCTCTTTTTCAATTGCCCTAATTTTACGAGTTGCGTCTATGCCATTCATACCCGGCAGTTGAATATCCATCTATATGTATGACGCTTAATATTATTGCTAAACTCATACCAATAATATACCACTTACCAAAACAAGATGGAATCCTCCACCCTCCCACTTGCGCACTGCCTCAAGACCATCACTAGCGACCGAAAATTTGATTTTGTGTTTCTTCATCCATGTTGATAGAATTGCTTGATTGATAATGTTGTCTAAATTTAACATGTAAATAAAAGAGGACAAATGAGTAAGCAAGCATGTTTAAAACCAAGCCCACTAAACTTACCCTCAACGATAAGAACATTGATAGGAGGACTGACCGAATTGGCAAACGCATTTTTCCCTTTTTTCTTTTTACGCATCTTTACATGAGACACGGATCGGACCAGCGTTTTAGCAGCTTTTTCCTCTGTCTTCTCTTGCACAGGTTCAGGCTTGGGCTCTGGTTCAGGAGTATGAGCTGTCTTTACCGTTAGATAGTCACTACCCTCTGCATCTGCACGGCGTCGTGGCGAAGACTGCACTGGGCTGGTGTGTGTTGAAAAGTAATGCGTGCCTCCTTCACTCGGAGGGCTAAAAATACCACTTGGAGGACGTCGTCTACCGGGCGATATTTCAGCTGGAAAAGTATTCTGGATGGCCAATTCGCGCTGAATAAGCATGGACACCATGGGCGAAATGGGGCTTGCAGGGGCGGTCGCAATGGCCAAGAAATGGGGCTCAACGACAGAATTGTTGAATGCAGTATGGAGAGCTGTCAAAAAGCGTCTAGGACCAGCTGGTTTAGGAACAACCACAATACGTGGCATGGAAAAAGGATCTCTCTCGGGCGATGAGGCAAATGCTTGAATGCTGTCTCGGACTGCCTTGTAGTTTGCCAATGATGTAAAATGAATAATGGCTGTTGTTCCTTGATGAAAAAAGTTTTGATAGATGCCACCGAGTGATTTGGTTTGCTTTCGACGGCCACCAAAATGGGCCTGGAGCACGTTGGCAGACGCTGGCGGTTGCGATCGGAATTCACTCAGTTTTTGTTGTAGCGTTTGAATATCGTTGTCTATGAGAATAAAAGCGGGAGGAATGGAATGAATATGTTCTTCTTCTATTGCGGGCGATGGTACCTGTGCTGTTGCCGGAGATGCCTTTGGTTCAGCTGGCGTTAAAGGAGGTTTTGGATCAGTTGGTGTCTCTAATGCATGGCAACTTAAAACCGGGACATGACTGATATCGGTATTCCAACTTGTTAAGCAACTAGTAAGGTGCTTTGCAAAAATGCTCTTCTCTGGAGCGTGCAAAACCATCTTGGTTCCCTTTAGTTTTGTGATGAATTGGTCAAGCTCCTTGAGAGAAGGTTCGTTTGAAAATTTGATGTTTGCATAATAGTTTGAGAGCAAGTTGTCTTTGATGAACAGTCTTTGGCGTTCATTACCACACTCCAGTTCAAAAGTAAATTTAAAACGGGTTTGATCCTTGTTTGTTTTAACCGTGGAGGTTGCATTGATAAATGATAAAAGCTGAGCAGTTAAGTTTGCATTTGGTATAACACTTTTAACGTTGCGAATCGCAGGCGAGCAGGTATGAATGATATAAAAGGTGATTGAGACTTTATTGGGATTGTCAGCAACTGGAATGACATTCAGTCCCACTTCAATGGAGGCGCCAGGTGTACAGCACTCTAATATATTTCTCAAGTGCTTAATGTATAGTGTGTGGTTAGATCTATGAATGAATAATGGATGGAAAAACAAGTAAAAGACTTACATTAAATAAAGTATGTCTAATTGCACCTTCATCACCCACAACAATAGAATGATGAAGGCTACTATCGCAGTGATATATGACAAGATTGACGTCTATTTTAGCTGCGACACCAGCCAATGCATCACCCACATTCTGAAGCAGCTCGCCAATGTCAAACTCAGCATGACTAAACGGTGGTAAAAGCGAGTTATTTTCCTTACAGGACCATGTCTGAACAGTGAATTTTGATAGTAGTGGAAGATGAGAGCTGATGTGGCACATTTGGCGGATGGTGGTATGTATGGCCGAGATGCTCGATATTGGAACTGCCAAGGAACAAGCACTCAACAACTCGTGTGTATTTGATAGAATGGATGCTGGTGAAAACTGCTCCAATGTCGTTATTACCATCAATGCAACGTCCTGTATCTCTTGGGAAACTGTTGTAAGGAAAGCAGACTGGTTATCTCGGAATCCATCGGTGGCCTTGTTGATAATATGTTGAATGTCATTGTATTCGGATTCCAAGTCTAGTTTCAATTGGTCATTTGCTTGATAGAACCGATCAGCGAAGCAAAATAGGGTAAAGGCGATGAGAGGGAATGTAAATATAGACGATGGTAATGTTGAATAGAGTATTAAGGCTGTTGTGATTGATAGAGGTTGCATCCAATTTAGAAAGGGTCTACAAAACCAAACAATCGCCCAGAGTAGAGTAAAGGGATAGATCAAGGGTTCCATAAAAAAGGTACCACAAATTGAACCAATCAAGCAAAGCGTTTTTGCTACGAAAATCATTTGCTCAATTTCTTTAACAACCGTGTCTTCTCTTTCTTGCCGTGCTGGCAATTCGACATTGAACAAATTGGCATCTTTAAACGTCTGACCTCTTTGATAATGGTCGGAATCCTCCAATGCTAACTGAAGAGAGCTTAGACTCGGTCGCTCGTTTTTGCATGTCGCTGAAGTGTTGGTCATTGTTATTAATAATAATAATAACAATAATATTATTGTTGTTATTACTATTTCCTACGACTCTTTAATGCTGTATAAATACAATATATAGTAAAAAAGATCTACAAAACGAGTAAAAATAATATATAGTGCGAGATAGAGAGAAAAGAAAAGAGGGGGTCCACTAATAAAAAGTTTAAAAAAAAATAAAAATAATAAAGTTACACCGAAAAACTGTCCAATAAAAATGAGTTTTAAAATTTCCAAAATAAAAAAACGTTTTCTTCAAAGGATAAACTTTGCTATTTGTACAAGTCATTTGAACACGATTCATGTGTTACACATTAACATTACGGTTTCTGTGTGTGAATATGTATAAAAAACAGTTTGCTATTACAGGCTTTGAGTAGTTGCTTTGCTATAAGAGAAGGAAAGATTCTATAACAATACTATTGATCGACAACGAGTGTGCTCCTTACATCTTTATTTATTTATCGATTCTGCAGGTATATAAAGCCTTTCTTTTCATTTAATAATGTCAACATGTATTTGCTTGTGGCTAGTGATTATAATCTAAATAATATTCTCCAACCAGATAATCCATTTATATACATTTTAACCAGCATTATTCCTGTCATATGAGATAACAGGGAAATGCGACATTAGAAATATATTCTCCTTTTTTACTCCACACCAATAAAACAAAATTAAAATCAAGCAAGAACCCCCCTCCCCTTTCTTCATTAAAAAGCTGTGGTATAGTGTTGGGTGGTGATGCTTTATTTATTTAGTTATCGATCAAGGATATCAGAGACCCCTTTGGTGCCACATTGAGCAAGGGCTATCTTATTCGAGGTCGTTTATTATTCATTATAATACCATCAAATTTGTAGTAGCAAATGATCTGGGGGTTTTTTTTCGTTAGAAAGTCTGGAGATATGCTGTAGATTTGTTTATGTGGGATGCAGCTTATGGTATCGCTCATTCAAAATCGACTGTGTAAAGTTTTTTTAAGCCGAAAATTTCCTTTTTTGTAAAAACCATTTATTTCTGGGCTTTTCACCTCTCTTTTTTCCCCTTTTTGTTTCTTTTTTCTTTTTTCTTTTGCTTTTGCATTTTTTTTTCTTTTTTTTCTTTACCACCGTTATTATAGTATAGAAAACATGTTACAAGATAAATACATTGGGCTTATTCTGGCAATGAGTTCTAGTGTCTTTATTGGACTTTCATTTGTTATTACAAAAAAAGGTCTTGTAAGTTCAAAGAAGCGTCATGGTAAATAATGGGTTCCTATAGGATTTTTCTTTGATAATTGACTTGCTACTATTCTTGTGATCAGGTGTATCAGCAGTAGATGGAAAGCATCACTATTTAAGAAATTGGACTTGGTGGGCTGGTATAGGCACAAGTAAGATTTTAAAGTATAATAAAGGGTTCAGTGTATTGTGGTGGTGATTTTTTTTTTAAAAAAAATATATATATATATCTTTCTCACCTTCCATTTTCTTGAAAAGTGGCTGTCGGTGAAATCTTGAATTTTTCGGCATACTCTTTTGCACCTCCACTTTTAGTTACACCACTTGGGGCATTAAGTGTGATATTAGGGTGAGAGATAAAAACAAAACTAAACACTTCAATAAATGTCTAATCATTTTTTTTTTTTTGCGCCTTCTCTTTACGACAATATAGAGCAATATTTGCATCAATATTTTTAAAAGAAAAGCTTGGTTCAATAGGAAAGATTGGGTGCTTGTTATCCGTGGTAGGGGCCTTTCTCGTTGTATTACATGCGCCTGAAGATAAAGAGGTAACTTCTATAGATGAGTTGTTGTTTTACGCTTTACAGCCAGGTAAATTGCAAAGGATGGTTTAGTGATTTATATAAATAAATGCTTAAAAATATACATACATTCTAGCGTTTATGATTTATTGTGCTTTGGTGGGGTGTACTAGCTACTTTATGATTGTAAAAGTAGTACCTGTATATGGTACGAAAAACCCGTTTGTTTATATATCAATATGCTCGTTAGTTGGCTCTGTTTCAGTAATGGCAATTAAAGCATTTGGTATTGCTCTAAAACTCACTTTTGCTGGCAATAACCAGTTTACACACCCATCTACATACGCCTTTGGGTTGACTGTAGCTGTTTGTATTGTTATTCAGATGAATTATTTTAACAAAGCACTGGAACAGTTCTCGACCAATGTGTAGGTTTTTAACAGCAATCATCTTATATCGTACTAATGATAATAATAATGAATATGTACGCTGAACTTTCATTATCTCGTTACTTTTAGAGTAAACCCAATCTATTTTGTTTGTTTCACAACAGCGACCATCGTTGCATCTGCGATTTTGTTTCAAGGGTTCAACACGGATAATCCTGTTAATATTGCATCGCTTATATGTGGATTTGTTATTATCTTCACCGGCGTATACTTGCTGGATTCAATTGCGAGAAAAGATTACCACCAAATTTCTCAAAGGGACAATGATGGAATAGAAGAAGATGAAGCGTTCTTGATGGGTGAGGCAACGCTTTTGGAGGAACATGATGACTCGTCTGTTAATATTTCAGGTTTAAATCATGATGATTCGGATTCTGATATTGAATTAGTGATGAGACCAAGGTCTGGTTAAAATGAACCTAAATTATCTCCTTTTAAATCTTTGTCTGTGTGTGTACATATTATTTATTATTGCTATCATTACATGTAATAAAAATCAACGCTTTATTTCATATTTATTATTCTTATCCTGATGTTATTTTTTTTTAAGGTTAGCTTTTTTTCAAATTCAAATAATCTGATATTCTACTCAATATTTGGCTTTTTATTTTCAGAGCAAGTTTTCGTTCGCTTTGAACAACAATGCCCTTGTGTTTCATCGAACATTTTACGGAAATTCTTGACCTATCACTTTCCAACTCTTACCGTGTTTTATTGAGAGGACAAATTCTAAAAATGAGAAGGAACATGTGTTTTCTCAAAAAAAAAAGTCTTGCCGGCATTCAATAATCCCATTTTTTTTATCAGATAAAATACAAGAGTATTTTGTAGAAACCAGTGTCATAAAGTAAGAGGATAAATAACATCATAGACACCAGACCAGAGCAACGTGAATTTGGTATAAATATAAAAAGTTTAAATTGTAAAATTTATTTGGAATCAGGTACAGCTGATACAACTCATATGTACTTGGGTGTTATTGTGAGCACTCTTGTGATTTATGATACTTTTACATATAATGACCAACAGTTTGGTGTTATACCATACTTAAATATGTTTTGACGAACTTGAATTTTTTTTAGCTACTATTCAAAAAGCCATTAAATACGATACAGAAAAAGAGGGTACTGATACTTGCCTTTTGATATGTCTAAGCATTCTAGAGACCAGAATTGTACATATTTAGTATTGACAACATTTATTTACTATTACAATCTATATACATTGCATACACATCAATAATCTTTGGTATCTTTCTATGACATCATTATACAAATTAGATATATCTGTTAATGAGCAGTCTCGAACAACTGCTCCAACATTTTGTTCTTTCCATATACATTTCTAGAGATGTTACCCATATATTTTTTGAGGAGCATCATTACATGAAGAGAGAACAACACAATAAAAAAGTGAGTAAAAGTGAGTATAGGTATTAATTGAACAGAGTGAAACACGTTACCTTATTCTATTGTATAAGCAGCCAATCCTTCTTTACACTAAATAAAATAAAGAGAGAGAAAGAGGGGAAAAGAAAGAGTAAATAGAACTTTGACAGTTTACTGTTATTTATTTTCTTTTTTCCCCAAAAATTGGCGATGCATTAATTTCATTTCATTTTGTCTCTATCTTTACCCCAATTTAGAGGAATGATAGAGATAGAGGCACCGCTAGCTATGCTCTAAACAAGTGTATAAATACTTTTTCTCAATATGTTTCTTATGACGTATGCCTCACACAATAAACTTTAGGATGTCTATAAAAAATGCTATCTGTAAGATAAAGAGAGGGTAAGACTACATTCATTAAAAGCATGCTCAATTTTAACCTGATCCAAAAACTACACTATTATGGACCATTATTATTAAATTGATCGAATAATAACTGTCTTTTTGTTCTTTTTTATTTTTGTATTTGTCTACTATTATTTATATTAGTCAAATTATATAACTCGAGTTTAATATATTCTGTTGACATACGTGAATTAGGAGATAACTTTTCTCCAGTAATTTCACCTTCTTCGTTGGTATAATGTACTTCCAGATTTTTCCGAGCCTGCAGTTCATTCAACGTATGGAATCCTTCAAACTCCTTTTTAAATGTTACCTGTTGTAAGAGGATCAGTCCAGTTCTTTGCAATCCCAGTAAGTATACTCTCTTAAGTTTAGTGAGTCACAAATAGTACTGGTTATTATTGTTTTCCCAGGTAATCCATAAAGACCAGGTTTCTTTTTAAAAGCTGTATTATAGTAGAAACTAGAAAAGGAATACTGCATAATGGAGCATTTGATATTACATATTCTATGATATTATCCAGATATCGTTTTGTTTATAGCTGTGAAAAGAAAGAGTTAATTTTTCAAGGGGTTTCCTTCTGGAATATGTTTATTTTTTAAGGATATCGTTACATGCACCTCACTTTTCACTACAAATTGAAATAGTGTGCCGTCCTTCAGAAAATAAAACACCCAGCATGAGCTTGATATATCTCTTGCCTTTTTATAAAGCGCAGTCATGTTGATAACATTTCAGTTGCAATACGAGCAGGGTTGTAGAATTTTCGATTACGACCTTGACCAAAATGATATGAGTTCCAGTAGAATGATTCCGGCTGATTCCCTTTCATAAAGACATTTTCATTGCTGTCACAAATAAAAGAACTGGGCAATGAATTGTAATGATTTACTGTTGAAGATACTAATAAAAGTAAGTATAACTATCAGTACATATTTTCAAAGGTATCCATCTTAACATAGTTTGAGCTATCTGTTCCAATCTTGGCTGAGAGTCAACAAGTACGTTTTTTATGAATCATAGTAAAATAAACGAAAGAAAGAGAGAGAAAAAAATAAACAAGCTTCCTTTATTGTACTTAAATAATAAATCATGCTTTCATTATTCTGATAAACGAATGAGAAAATAAAAGTCACGCTGCATAAAACAATCAAAGCATCCCTCTTCTCCTTATTCGTACTAGATAAACTTGATCTATTTATATACAACACCAATATACGATACAAGGAGTGTGTTCATTTTCTATCAATCAATGACGCCGTATTATAGAGGTTGACAGCATTCCAATCCATCACTCGTATTATTTGAGATGAAAGCAAGTATGTAACACTTATGAAACAAGTATATAACGAGTGATCTTTTTCGACGAAAAAAAATGTTAAAGTGTATTTAGCTTCATTAAAGTCAAAGTAAACTTATGCTTCAGGTGTTTATATGCACTGTAGAAACTGATTTATAATTATTATATTTCTAGCTTAATATAAACAACAATATCATGAAGATAAAAAAAAAAGTACAACTGAAGATTTGTTGTATCCAACGATCAATTGCATATTAGAGGTATTTTATTTTCTGTTTGTATTTGTATTGCCTTACATAATCGCAACCAGTTCGTATTGGGAATTTGACTTTGAGCGATGCCACTCTTACCAACATCCCCGCTTTTAAAAAGTTGCTTATGATTGTACCCCGAGACAAAGAATTTACTTTTGCTTTCTAAATTTAGAGCATTTGTTTTCTATACCTCGGTTTCCCTTTAATTGATTGATGGTAGATAAAAAAAATTGTCAACATCATAAACGTTTGAATGTTAACATGGTTATTTTTTTTTAAATATATCAATATACTTTTTGATTGGTTGAGTGATTACCTTGGCTTTCAAACGTAAATCACTGTACTTGGCATTTGTTCAATTGCTATATCAAGACAAATCATTAAATATTCTGCATCAAATATATATTTGAGTATCGTTATTGTTAAATATAATAGGTACATGCTTTTACGTAATGGATTGATATAAATTTAAAAATGAGTTATTTTTGTCCATCCTATTGAAATAACTGTAATGCGGCACACGAAATTGTTTCAAAAAATGCTTCTCGACAATTAAGAGTGTAGAATAAGCAATTACAAAAATCCGATGATTCTTTAGAACGAAACAAATAAACATAATCGTTTCTTTCGTATCACTCATTCATGGAGTTTGAACAGGTTGATGTGTAGAGGATATATCTCTTGAATCGGCCAATGGCCTGGTTTTATTTACTTTGATATTCCGAAAGCGACAGCAAAAATTGCTTGTTCTGGTAAAAATCGATCAAAAGAGGTATAGTTTGCTCGTAATAGGTAATCATCATAATGCAAATACTCCGCAACTTGCCAAGTTATTGCGGGTAAAATGTTTTCTGCTTTGCAAATAATGATAAAAGGACCCC
>VCJK01000537.1:18073-31071 GCA_024139485.1 Backusella psychrophila | reverse complement strand
CTTTTTTTTTTTTTTTTTTAATCAATGTAATGTAAAACAGGTAGTTCTCTCCTTTATATTGTTTATTATTTCAAGAAATTACGTCTACTTTCTCATATATTCGATATTCAGGATATAATATTAGAATCAAGGAGCTAATTAATGAAAAGTCTTAAAAGAGAGGACAACAAACCATATAACTTTAAAAGATGAGCAAACATATATCAACATAAATTATTTTCTGTACTACAGATAGACTTTAATCCATGAAAAAAAATGTTGGTTTAATCAAAATAAGTAGACTTCATGTGTTGTGTTCGGTCTCTTATTTATACTCGGGATCACAACAGCGTTTCTGAAAGAGCTACTTACTTTTGATAATATGAACTGTTTTCAAAAAGTAAGATATCTTTATTTAATTTAGAGAAATAAGAGGGGGGGAGGAAGAGGGGTTAATGAAGAATATGAAAGTCCAACAATAGAACGCTATTTTGATAGTGAACACAAAAAGCAGGCATTTATCTGTAAATATATGTCAATCTATTTTAGGAAAATCTTATGACAATAGTCTAATATGCATGCATTGTGCTTTTATAAAACTAAAATCCGTAAAAAGTGTGAGAGAAAATAAAAGCTCCATTTTTACTAAATATCTTATTACTATATATTTTTTTTTCCAAATCAAATTTCTTTATATAGAATTGTCGATGTAAACAATAGATCTGATAAAAGTAAACAAAATAAACAACAATGGTGATCCAAAAAGGAAAATTGCTATTTCACAAAATGAGAGACTCATTAAATAAACCTCCCCTTAAAAGCTAAATTTTTTTATAAGTGATTGTTAAAAAGCAACAGATGCCTCCTCTTCTGCTATGTTACATATAAGTTTTTATTATGGATAATATATTACAGGTGTTTATTTATTTATTCCATATTAGATATAATGAGGTTTCTGAGCTATAACACAATGCCAGTTAATAAAGCTATGAGCACGAGACCATTCCTCTGGCAAGCCAGAGATATAAGTATCGTAACCGCTATGCGATAGATTCATTGCTTGCGAGAGCCATGGTTTTAGTGATTTTAACAAAAAGAGGTGTTGACTTGCCACTGCCCTGGCAAATTCTGAGCATGACTTTTTGCTTTCAATTTGTTCTTGTTCATTTTTTCCCACCGTCTCCTCCTCGTTGGCACTGATGACACTAGATGAGGCACTGTGAGCGAGACCCCAGCCTAATGGAAGCGATTCCGAGCCACTTTCCACATGACAGAAATCATTAAATAAGAGCATGGTAGGCAAACGATGAACTGCATATGGATCCTGCTGACGTATAGTCAAGCCAGAAATCACTAAGAATTAGAGTTAGTATAAAGGCAGAATTTATGATCATTTGGTAAATTTTAAAACAAACAAATAAATAAAATACATACATTTGTCATTCATTGCCCATTCATTTTCGAGACTGCTTTGTGTTTCAAGATCCTAATGATTGAAGTATTAGTACATGATATATGATAAAAAGTCGAAAGCTTCTTTACTTACAGGTTCTACACACTCGATCCATCCGCCTGGTTTCAAAATACGCTGATATTCTTGAAGCAAGGGTTGCCAAGTTTGACCAGCCAAGCCCCAATTCAAGTCGCGTTGGTAGATAAAATCTATGCTATTGTCTGGGAACGGTAGAGGAAACTGCTGTGGTACTAGGGGGCCGCATGTTCTAAAATGGCAATTTCGAGGCTTTATGTCCTTTGGAAAGCATGATGCCTGATCGATGCCAATAAAAGTGGATCTTGGGAATGCAGTAGACATTTCCATGGTCCAGGTACCTGTACCGCAACCAACATCCAAGACGACAGCACCCTTCTTGAGCAATGATTTTACTGGCGATTTGAAATCAGAACTAAAGGCAGTACGCAAAAGGTAATGTTGTGCAACCATGCGATCTTGCTCATCATTGTCCAACGTTAATACATATGGCCATTCAGCAATGGATTCCTGCTGACGTAGGGCTAAGTTGCTCTTCTTTAATAAGCTTTTTCCAGTTTTTTGTTTTTTATTGTTGTTGGGTTCTGCTTCTTGTGTGGATAATGCTGTTGGTATTGATTTTGATGCAGTAATCTTTGTGTGACGGATCAACATGCTGTTTCGTCGTGAATTGACCAAAGACATTGAAGGCTTGACAAGTAGTTTATTTAATTTTCCAGAATGTGCTGCATTATTCTTTGTTTCTGATGTAGATCTACGTAGTGTATTCGGAGGAGCAAGATATTTTTGCTGGTGCTGCTGATTTTGCTGGTGCTGTTGTTGTTTTTGTTGCTCCTGTAACAAATGTTGTCTTTGTTGCTTTTTTAAGATACGTTGATCCATAATTTTGATTAAAATCTCTGAACTTAAAGGTCTTTTACGTGTTTGAGTAGGAGGAGTGGAGATGGAAGAGGTAGGCATAACAGTAGATGAATCCGAGATGGTTGACGATATTAAAGATGAAGGGTTGATATTACTTTGAGAGTATGTAGGATGGTTATACTTTTTGGTTTTTGTTTCATAAACTCTGCTTGAATCATGAGAGACCATATCCGCAGTGTACAATGGTCGAATATTATATTTATAAGATTTCTTTCGAATAATTTTTTGGATAAAAGATGGACTATCAAACATTTTATGATCAAGCATATAATTAAAAGTAAATAAGTAGAAAAGCTAATAGACCTTGTTTTAAAAAGTATGGAGGTATTTATATAAAATAAATATACACCCCCTCTCATCCCTTATTTTGAAAGGGAGTATACCCCCCATTTATGTTTACTTTACAGATCAATCGATTCTTTAGAAATAGTCGATGATTTGAAATGGTGTAACCATTTGTTCCTAAACTTTATCAACTCTGCAACAAGTTTACTACGCATGGTAAGGCCGTGCAGACTTTATTTTTAACATTTATGGAATGTTTTCTGTAAACAAAGTGAAAAACAATCGAAAACAAAAAATCATTGCCTTTTTTTGTCTCGCATCCTGTTTTTTTCTTGTTTTTGTTTTCATTTACCATTTTCAATTACTTAAATAATAATACTAACGACATATTTCAAGATGATGTTCATTTTCATGTACTTTCAAACACCTTCAAATATTAATGATAGTAATGAATATAATATATTTATAAATAAATAAATTATCGAATTTTCTCAGATCAACACGATAACATAATTATACAATACAACTTGATCGTTTCACAATAAAGTAAAAAGATAAATAAAATAAATGGAGTCCGTATGTGTCGATCATGTTTTTATTATTTGAAAAAAAAAGGGGAAAGATATTAGGTTATAAGTGTATCTCGGTATTCGACTTACCGTAACTCCTGTCTATAACTTTTAATGCGTCTCATCGTAGGCATTTCACTGCTGTAGAATTTGTATGTATCTCCTTGACAGACCTCCTTCATAATGCAAAGTTATTAATTGGACCATACTCCTTTCTTATTATTACTTTGTTATCATTAATCATCTGTGCATACGCCACTGTTTTGTAAACACTGGATTTTACACTAAATTAGGAAAGTCAACAAAAAAAAAATCGATGCAGATTTAATATTGAGTTTAAACCCCTTGATTTTTTTTACTTTAATTTTGCCCTTGAAAATCAAATGAAAGTCTTGGGGAGGAGACACAGAAGGAGAGAGAGTGAAAGTGGGTGAATAAGGGGAGGTAAATGGATCAGCATTATGTTGTGCTATGGCCATTATAAAGGATTTTGTTTAGTCTACAACTAAATTTAGAATACTAATATAAAAGCGATGTATCCATTCACTTGGGTGGCCCATTCTATTTGACAAGGACTTCTTTATCCCTTCTAAAAAAAGAAAATGAATATGGGATAAAACAAAAAAAAAAGGGGGGGAGAGACAATATAAGGTTATACAAGAAAACCCACCTTGTACTTGATTATATTAGATAAATACTTTTTACTTGCAACTTATCCACTCTCTTTCTAATAGATATTGGCCGTTTACCATAATTTTATGGTTCATATGATCTCTCTTGATATAGAAAAATCAATAATAGTAATAAAAAGTATTACATATTAATTACATTTATTACATGTAATTATATCATCTATCATAAAATGATGGCCCTATAAAAACAGTGGTACACTCATCTACAGATTTTCCTTTTGCCTCCTATTCTTTTTGTTCTCTACTTAAAAAGCATCCCTTTATGCAACCCAAAAATAAGAGCTTAAGGTTGAGATTTTTTTTAAAAAAAAAAAAAAAAGTTGCTTAGGAACAACATAAAGCTCTTATTTTAAAAAAATAAACTTTGTACAAATAAAAAAGTAAAAGTGTGCTTTTGCTATTAATTTAAATATGTCGAAGAATTGAACTCTGAAGGTTTTGATACACGCTTTATTAGAAGGTACTTTGTTTTGAGTTTACATTTAGCCTTGTTCTACTTGTAAGTTTTTGTGAGTTTGCCAAAAAATTTAATACTACATTTTGTACCAATATTCTTATATAGTGAATTTCTTTTATAAATCAAGATTTTGTAGAATAGAAATCAAATTTTTTATCTAGTCAATCAAGAATTTCTTGGAACATTCAAACTTTCGACGGACCAATCAATTTTTGCAAACGCCTAAAGATCAAAATGCATTAATGAGACTGTTTAGCAAACCAAATGTTTTGTTTATTTTGCAAGATTACAAGTAATCTTTTTGATAAAAGTTTTGTTTACATTTAAAGCAGGAAAGTCAATCACTTTATAAAACTAAAAGTATATCATTACTCCACTTTTGCTCATATCATCGAACTTCATCACATGGCTAAAACTCGAGTGATCAAAAAGCTAGTTGTCGTTGGAGTTAGTCCCAAACTCACAATATCTCTACAGTAAAACTTGAATTGAAAGTAGTGTCTCTAGCTTATGAAGGGGTATGTAAGTCATAGTGATGCGCAGCACTAACCATCATAAGCACTTAAATTATCAGTTAAAACTGAAGCTATGTAAAGGCTCAAGGATAGATTTGATCGACGTAAAGTAAATAGGGATTCAATAATGTACATTCATGGACACAGAGCCATAAATACAATAAGCATAATAAATAGATGATTTTGTATTATTTAAAAAAGGTCATTCTCGAGAATAATAAATCAATGATACATATATCATCATTGTTTGCTTCGATATGTTCATGGAGGTTAACTGTTGCTCTCTTGGAAAGGAGATAAACCTCTACTTTTCGTTTTAAATTGAAAAGCATACTGTTTTTTTCTTTCTTTCTTTCTTTCTTTCTTCTAACTATTTCCTTAAAAAAATAACGATGAAAGAATGAGCAAAGTTCCCAGCAAATGGATGTTATCATCTCATGTAAAAGGAAGCTATTTTTGATGATAAACTATACTTCTGATCAGGAGACATTGTCTGATTTCTAATTTCTGCTGTAAATAATTCATTGTCGCTCACACATAATAAAATATATGACTTTTATCCCGTTTAATTCTTAATAATTTTGATAAATCATCATCAAAACAGAAAATTTCAATACCAAACAACTCGAGTATTCCTACTTTATAAAACTTGAAACTTGTTGTAAAAATGGCACCTTACAAATTGGTCTTGAAGTTTTAATGTTACTTTACTTGCAAGCAAAGAGATTAAAATGAGAAAAGCTTTTGATCCCGTGAATATCACGTGACTCTATCATGATATAATGTACTTCTGTGTAGACATTTTCAACAATTTCCTCAATGGTCTAGTGGCTAGGATCCGTCGCTTTCACCGACGTGGCCGGGGTTCAATTCCCCGTTGGGGAATATTTCTTTTGTTTTTTGGCCTTTTGCCTTTTTTTTTCTGCAAGTGAATGATAAAGCTGCTTTGACGACTTGTTTTTTACCATTATGTCTGGTATCATTAGTGATTTTTATTGTTTTTTTTTTTAAAAAAAATCTTTATTTTATATGTATACTTTAAGCTATAATAGTATAACATTATCATGGGTTTTTTTTATGAAATTAGACAAGAGAGGTGAAGATGGTTGAGTAACCTTTTGATGAGGATAAAGAATCCAGGTTGAATCATAATGGTATCGCATATAATAGAACTTGAAGTTTATAGCCAAAGAGCTTTTTCATACTAGTGAAGAAAAAAGAGCAAGTGAGATTTAAGTGTAAGTAGTATTTGCGCATTTATTCTCATATTGCGTTAAAGATATCATTTAATTACTGGGAATGTCAAGTTAAGTGTGCATGAGTCACAAAACATCAGTGATGTTTGTCTTACGTATGATATAGTTAGTAACTTATGGATGGTACTATAGGAAGATCACAATCCAGCTTTTTTTGGGAAAGAGGTTTTTTTTATTATTACACCAAGTCTTCACCATAGGGGGGGGGGACGTCTGCTGAGAAGCATACCAACCCAAAAGAGAAATATGCTCTACATGAGATCTTTTTGATTAATGCAACGTATTCTCAAAAGTTTGGTATGTATTTCAAACGATTAAATCATAAAGATAATATCAAGCAACCTTATTATACTTGATCCAAGTTTTCTATCAACAGTAGAGATCCATGTAGATTTCAGATCCTCCAAATTTAACTAACTCGAGCGCCCTTATAATGTAGTCTGATACAACAAGTATAAAGCAAGGAGAACGAAGCTCCTTGTTGTGCAAGTTGCTTTTTTTTTTTTCAAGTACTCACCAACTAAAGAAGAAAAGTGACCTTTTTCCAAATAGTAGACATAGCATCAAAAAGAGATATCATGCGAATCATTACTTCATTTTGATGCTGATATTCCATCATTTTCTTTTTTTTTCTTTTTTTTAATAAAAAAAAAACCTAATTCAAATAGATAAAGTTATGATGTGCATGTGCCCAAAGAGGCATTATTTTTTCTTTGTGAGGAAATAAGCTAAACCATTATATTCAACATGGTATTACTCTATTGTTGGTAGAGGAGCGTAATGGACATGTTTATTACTCTTCAGGAGTAATAAGAAGGAATTCAAGCATCTTTTCATGTGTATCGAAGATCTTGAGAAAGGAAAGGTTGTATCCTTAATCAGTTGCATCATTATGCATTATGTAAAATACAACTTGATCTCTTTTTTATTATTATTAAAGATAAAGATAAGAGATTATGGATTCTGATTGGAGAAGGTAATATCAAATTGAGTAAAATATCCGTCAGCCAATAACCGATGTATTTTCCCCTTGTTGAAGTGAGTTTTGTGTGGGGGGTTTCTTTTTCTATCTCTCTCTTTTTTAATTTTTAACTTTCTTTTCTTTCTTTTTTCTTTTTTTTTGTTTCGAATCATCAATGTTTATACAATAAGCTCATTGACTTTTGATCGAATAATAAAAAAAAAAAACTTGCAAGAAAAAACGTCAAGTTCCTCAAATAGTAAAAAAGATAATAAGAGTCATTCCACACAATGAACGAACTTGAGGAGATGACTGAACCGGGACAGTTGTCTAGGCAACGGTTGCTACAAGGTAAATAATAATAATAATAATAAATATGAAATAGAACCTTGACCTTAAAATCATCATTTTTCTACAAACTTAGCTAATAGAACGATTGTTGCTGCTTCAAGTGCTGCAGTGACTTCGGTTTTGGCGGGGTTTCCTGTAAGTCTTTTTTGAATTATAAGATTTCATTTATTTAAAAAAAAAACTGGATATTATAGTTTGATTCAATCAAGACTCGTATGCAAACACATCATTTCGAGTCCATCATGTCATGTGTACGGGTAACTTATGCGGAAGAAGGTGCTAGAGGCTTTTTTCGAGGTAATTTTATAAAGGAATTGTTGTATTTTTTGATTTTCTTAAACCATCATCCATAGGTATGATTCCACCATTGGTCACTGTTAGCATCATAAAGTCTGTTTCATTTTCCATCTATGAGAATACAAAGAAATCATTAATGGAAAAGGGAATGAAGAATGACTCTTTATATTCCACATTAAAAATATCTACCGCAAGTGGTGCAGTGAGTGGTGCATTTATTGCGTTACTTAGTTGTCCTTTGGAACTTGTCAAGATTCAACGACAACTAGAGCAGGTCATGCTGAGGAACCAGATTGCCGCAAAGCAAGTGACTGCTTCAGAGAGAGTGAATTCATCGAGTTGGTATGCAGTCAAGCAAATCGTACATCGTAAAGGAGTATTTGGATTGTGGAGTGGAGTGGGATGTCATTCTGGTAAGTCATGCGTGTGTATGTTTTATATGTATACTTACTGTCGTCATTATCAGTTCGTGATGCACTAGGTACAGGTATTTACTTTGGCGGTTATGAATCCATGAAGAGAATATTATCAAGTGGGGAATCAAAAGCGGGACCAATGACGCATTTCATGTCGGGCGGTTTTTGTGGTATTCTTAGTTGGTTGATTGTATTCCCTGTGGATGCCATCAAGACCAACTTGCAAAAGGACATTATGATGCCTCAACCAAGATATACCAGTTTTTGGAATTGTGCCATGTCAATAGTAAAAAATAACGGCGTCCGGGCTCTTTATCGTGGTCTGAATGTGACTTTAATACGTGCTTTTCCTATTCATTCCTTAAACTTTTTGGTTTACGAGCAGGTCCTTAAATCAATCCCACCTCCCCTTTAGATATAAAGCATTTATATTGGTTTAGATTTGCAAAAACACAAACAAAAAATGATATATATATACACAACATTTTATTATTCCCTCTTTTTTTTCTTTTTTTTTCTTTGTATATGCCCTTCTAATGATATTACAGTTTTTTTATTATTATTTATAATTAAATCTATTTTTCGAAAATGTCCAGTGTTGTAAATGGCTTGCTTGCTTTTTGTGCCTTCGCTGCCTGTTCCTTTTCTGCCTGGAATTTCTCTTCCGCATCCAACTAATTCATCATGATAAGTACATACATACATCCCATCATATTCTATAGAGAGACAACTTACCAGCTTATGATCCACGATATTCTTTGCCTTTTTACGTAAATGTCTCTTGAGTGCAGAGTTTCTACCACGCATTCTCTTTCTTTCCTTTTCAGGTGTCTCTGGCTCCTGGTCATCCTTGTCGTCTTGTCGTTTCTGTCTGATTTGGTCCTTTGATAAGCGAGTTAACTTGCCAATGGTGCTTGGATCCAATACAATCATATCAGGTTGTAATTTATCCAATAGAGAGTGAACCTCAGTCTCTTGTCTCTGTTTCTTATTCTGGTAGGGATTAGCCTCAAGGGAATCAAAGTTGGCCTCACCAGCACCGGGCACAACAATACTTGAGATGCCCTTCTCGTGACCGATACCCAACACATCTTCAAAAGGCACAAACTTTAATGACTCAACGGCAGAACCGTGTTCAATGTGACTCATATAGGGTGCTGATTGCTTTGTTTTGAAGCAGTCTTTCCATATCTGGGCATGTGTGTTCCATCCTACTGCCAATAAGCCTTTATCTGATATGTCTAATGATACGGCGGTACGAGGTGTAAAGTATTCCTGCAAGACGCCATAAGTACGGATATCCCACACCTTTAATTTACCATCCGAGCCCGAGGTTGCCATATAATGACCTCCTTTATCAACAGCAACTGCGCGAACAGCTCCACGATGACATTGCATCTTTACAAGTGGATGAGGCATGGATGGCGACCATAGCGAGACCACACCGTTGTTGTGTCCCAAGTGAATAACCGCATTGTAAGGGTTGTGTGTCATGACATTACAAGCTCCAAATTTGGTGCGTCTCTCAGCCACTAAACTACCGGTGGATGTGTCTTGGTATTTCAAATAGCCGTTGCTGCCAATCGAGGCTAATAAAAAGTGATATGGTAAAAAGTCGAGTCGATCCACGTAGGTATGGTTTTGAAGACGATGGATTTCCAAACCAGTGTTGTCATAAATATAGACGTATTTCTTTTGTGCAGCCGCAAACATGGTTTCATTATGGAGCCACCTTGATAAATGCACTTTTGATCAATTCCCATGTCTGCCTGAATATAATAGTAATAATCCATCAACTTACTTTACATCTCGGACGACTTCATTGACATTGAGCTCGCAGTGAAGCTTACCTGTTTGCCAATCAAATGAAGCCATATGACCCTTTTTACCTCCAATCAACAAATGACGGCCATTTCTAGTGTAGTCAAGATTGTAAGGTCCATAGTCGGGAAGATCGAGAGTAAATATCTAATATAAAATAAATATCCAATCTATGAATTAGACTTGCTATTTCAACGGGAAACGTCTTTTTTTGTGTCCTATACCTTTTTGGCTGTATTGGCGTCGACATTTTGTCGAATTTGACTCTGAGTAAAACGATATGTGCGTTCTAAATCTTCTGCTTCCAAATAACCGGTTTCTTCTTGCTGCAATAACTCGGCACGGGCTGCTGATCGAGCAGCGTCTTTGTATTGTTTTTCTTGTCTTTGGATCTTTGCCTTTAATTTCTTGTCTGTAATTTTCTACATTTTAAAAAAAAAAAGTATGTATGCGTCAACTTTTTGGACCTTTTTTTTTTATTTGGTCTTTTTGTATATATACTTTATAACCGGTAGTTTTTCCTCTCATGTACTTTTCCTCATTGGGAACATGCTCGTCTGGCTGTGCCACTTGTTTCTTTTTATTGTTGTTTGTTTTTTTGGGACCCATTTTTTCGTATAGCTTTACTATCGTTCAACTAACAGGGAAAGGAAAAAAAAAATCAAATTTATGGACATTTCAATTTATGGGTGAAAAGGGAGGAAATCACGTCACAAAAAGCCTCTTGACATATAAGGAAATGGTATAATGGGCGGGTCATTTTATTTTTATTATTTTCTAAAGGATAAGATCCTGTTCATCCACAGGTGTATTTGTGCCGCTAGAAGTGGCTCTTGATCTTTGCTGTACTGATGCCTTTTTGCCGGAAAGGCTGTTTTTTAATGCACGCATAGCAAATACAGTCAGACCAATGGCTGCCCAGTCCTCGTCGTGCAAATCACGCAAGTCTCCAACTGTCATGATATCTTGACTCTGCAGCTTGCGCACCCATTCTTGTGCCTTGTTTTTGTTTCGGTTGGTTGCGGCTGCAGTCTCCAATACAAATGTCTCTATGCTTGTATCATTGGCATATTCTTAAGATGATTTAATACAAGAACGGTGTAAATAAATATATATATATAATAATAATAATAAAGAGCCTACCTCTTGTCTCATCAATATTAAGAGCATCCAATGATTCCTCTACTTGATCCAAATCAGGAACAACCTGCTTTGCGTGCTCCAGTGCAGCCACTGTTTCCTTGTAACGTTCTTCGGCTATTTGAGTACGTTGCTCCAGAGCATCACACTTCTTTTCGGCTTCCATAATCTTGTCTCTGGTATCTGACAGGTCAGACTTTGCACGCTCCAATTCCGAGCGAATGTCATTTTCCCTTCTCCAAACCAAGCGATCGTCGACCTGTTGTTTTTCCGAGTCAGATTGCTGCTGTTTGTTGATGTCACGTAACAATCGATTGATATCGCCAGTGATGAGCTGTTGATAGCGCTCAGGCAAAACCTGTTCCTCAATCATTTCGGCGACGACATCCTCCGCAGTGTCTGTGTCGGCATTAAACTCGAATTTGACAGATAGTTTATCCATGCCCTTGAATGCAACCTGGAGCGTCAGTTGCTTTTTGGTGATGTCTGTTGCCAATAGAACCACTTCTGGTTCGACCGCAAGAAAAGAATGTTCCAAAATTTCCAGGGCAGACATGCGTTCCTCTTCGGGCGACAAACAGCTGGTAACCAAAGTCAGCACTTCGGAATCGTCGACACGTGAGATACATTCAGGGCGGATAGTCTGGGTGACCTTTTTATACACCTGCGCGGCATTGGTGCACTCATTGTATGGATATTCGCCCGTCACCATCTCCAGCAGACACATGCCAAATGCATAAATATCCACCTTCTCATTGTAGCCCTGTTCCTCGTACATTTCGGGTGCCATGAATTCGGGGGTGCCAATCACGGTGTACTTTTTATCCACCTTCATTTCAGCCGTGCCCATATCGCCAATTTTGATTTCTCCATGTGCACCATTGATGAAGATATTGTCACACTTGATATCGCGATGAATGATGGGTGGGCTGTAGCCATGGAGATACGCTAATCCCTTCAGAATTTGACGGCACCAGCGTTTGACAATCTTCATGTTGGGCAACGGCGACAACTTGCGAATATACTCACGAAGAGTGCCTGACGTCATTAACTCTGTGATGAAGACAAATTCAGATTCGTTGTACCAGGCATCATGAAAGGTGATTATGTTTGGATGACGAACCGATTTCAAAATGTCGATTTCATGGCCCAAGGCCTTGACTTCCTGTCTCGTTACCTGGAGCACATTCCACGCAACTTCATAACCTTCCTCTCGATCGATTGCCTTGTAAACAACCTTGAAGGCTCCTTTGCCTAGAAATGTGTTGAGCTTGGCGTACCGGGCATCTTTGGATACTTCAATCACTCGTTCGGTATCGGGAAGACGTTGCTCGATCTCTGTGTTTGGGTTCATCCACACGCTTCCAAAGGGCTCCATCATGGGCTGCCGTTCGTATTCAGGAAATTGGGCGGCTAGCTGGCGTACTAGCGACAGGGAACTGGTGGTGCTTTGCTCATTGTTTTTGTTGTCAAAGGGATCGGGGCTGTAAACACCAGAATCAATGGAATCAGTGCTCTCAGCACTAGGTAAATAAGCATCAACTGTTGTCATGATGATGAGTAGAGTATAAAAGAGTAAAAACAAGGGTGTAGGAGTTGGGTGGAAATAGTAATAAGAAAAAGCTCGTTGGTTTTTAGGAAATAATTATATAAAGAGAGTATACAGTCAAGTACAGAAGGGGTAAATAGAGAGAGAGAGAGTAGTGGGAAAGAAAGTTGTATATGGTTTTTATTAGTCTCTTTTCGTTGTTTAGTGTCGCCTTTTTCTTAACAGGACAACATGCCAACAAAGAAATATAGCCTGGTTTAACAACAAGGATAGCAAGATACTCTCTTTCAAAGGAGGCTG
>VCJK01000537.1:0-15687 GCA_024139485.1 Backusella psychrophila | reverse complement strand
TCCTTTTTTTTTTTTTTTACTAAAAAAAAGGAGAGATACCCTTTTTAAAATATTCTAATTTCTACATCAACTCGGTTATATGTTTTAACTCGCCATTGCTTCTGGAACTAAAATTTAGTCCTTTTCTTCTTGTTGTTTTCAGCTCAGGTTTCCATATGAAATAACTGTGGGAAATTACCCTGGGAAATATTTCAGTTACACACTGTGTAACAGGTCCATTGTACTTTATATACATGAGTCTGCAGCCTGCTTCTTTTACATGTTGTAAACATCAAAACAAAATGTATATTTACGTTTATCCATTGGTGAATGAAATGATGCAATTTGAAGCGAATAAGCCGTCAGTTTATATTTGATTTCATGGCATCTTTACATTCTCCATGGTAGCCGGATGAAGACATATTTGACCATTTGAGCTGGCATTTAAACAAACTCATTTTCACAAACGCTATTCCTCAAAATAACATTATAGAAGATCGTGTTTGAATAGAAAATACTTATTTAAAACATGTAGTAGTTCTTTAAAAAAAATGATCCATTCTTTTCGATTCCGTTATGAAAAGAGGATTCCACTTATTTCAACATTCTTCAATAAAAGTCGTGTTCAATCCATGTGTAACTCTTTTTTGAAAGTGAAATGGGTGCTTCCCCTTTTTTGTTATCAGTAATATAAAGTTTAAATCTCCTTGGTGTGGTGAACCAGAAAAAAGAACAAAAAAAAATTTTTTTTTTTTTAAAAAACAATGAAAAGGAGCTCAAAAAACAGTATCCTAATTAATTTCAAGTTTATCTGATGGAATACTTATCGTTCTAAAGGTAAATACAAATGTATTTTCAATTAATCTGTGATTTCTTGAGTGTGGTTCAAGACCATATTGTGTACTAAAATTACTATATTTATCGTTACCACCTAATAAAATATCGATAATGAACAGTGCAAACTCTCTCATAGATCATTCTTCAAATAAGCAACCATCTAACCCATGATGCTCCCCTCTCTCTCCAAATACTTCTACACATATATACGGGCTTAAAAAGAGTACTTTTTTTATTTATTTACAATTGTCGAAAAGTAAAATTATATGTCCTTATAAAATAGTCTTTTTCTTTCCGTTTTCGTGGATTATGCATTGTGATATAAATACAACTCTATTAACCCTCGTAACCATATCCTATTTACTTACCCAAACTATTCCAATATATGTTTGTTTATCATACTAAGGTGATGTTGATGTGTATTCAACTTTTGACCACATGTAGTTCATGCACAGCCATCAGATAGTCATGATAATGTTGAAGAGAGGTACATGTACTACTGGAGCAGCATCAAACCAGGTGTGGAAACTAGTTTTTTTTTTTTTTTTTGTCATAAACATGAAACATGTACACAATTTTTTTTTCAGGTACTGTCGCTCTCTCTCTCCACCATTCTAGAGGCTGACAAATCAATCCAATGTTCTGGTTGATTCCGGTTTCTGTTGCCACAGTTAATGAAATGGAATTTAACAATCTGAGTTGCATTGGTATAAACAATAATAGAATCATCCTTTATTTTCAGAATTGAAAGCGAGCCTCTAAGGGGGAAACCTTGATGGTATGATTGTTGATTTAGAGAGAGAAAAAAAAAGTGTAAAACTAGCAGATGGATACATGCCTTGAAGGTGTTGGGAGAGAATGGCCTGACATCATAGTGGATCAAGTTATTAATGACACCCGTGTGAAATATTCGATTCATAACAATAAACAAGAATCAGAAGAAAAAAGAAAAAAAGAAACCCAAATGTAAACCATTATAGATCCAACAGAGACGATTACTAAACAGAACCGATCACGCAAGCAACCCAAACTATGATGCACAAACCGATCGTATAAAGTATTATTTTACAAACTACGCCTCTTGTTTCATTTTCGCCATAAATTTCCAATCCAATTTTAACTTAGGTCCCTCGGGCTTACAAATCAACAAATTTAAAAGTAAGCATGACGCGTAGTTCCGCCCGTCACACAATTTTACATATATATTAAACGGCACTCTTCTCTTTCGGATCCAATCTATTACATACCTTTTTCTTTCTTTACTTTTTTATAAAAATAATAAACATGTCTTCTGGTTTCGGTACCCGTGCTATTCATGCTGGTCAAGCCCCTGACCCTACTACCGGTGCAGTTATTCCTCCTCTTTCTCTCTCAACTACATACAAGCAATCCGCTGCTGGTGTTCATAGTGTAAGTATTTTTTTTTAGCAAAAAAAAAAGGGGGTTGGAAAATAAGATGGAAAAAGTGAATTAAATGGATGGGTTATAGGGTTTCGAATACTCTCGTTCCGGTAATCCCAACAGAAACAACTTTGAAGAAGCTGTTGCTGCTCTTGAAGGTGCCAAGTACGGTCTTGCTTTTGCTTCCGGTTCTGCTACCACTGCCACCATTATTAACAGCCTTCAAAAGGGTAGCCATGTGATATCTGTCAACGATGTCTATGGTGGTACCTATCGTTACTTTACCAAGGTTGCTACCCACATTGGTATTGATGCCACCTTTGTCAACTTGAGCGATCCTGCCAATATTGAAAAGGAATTCAGACCCAACACCAAGCTTGTTTGGATCGAAACCCCTACCAACCCTACCCTTCGTGTTATTGACATCAAGGCCATTGCCGAAAGAGCCCATGCCCACGGTGCTGCCCTCGTCGTAGACAACACATTCATGTCTCCTTACTTCCAAAACCCTATTGCTTTGGGTGCCGACATTGTCGTCCACTCTGTCACCAAGTACATCAACGGTCACTCTGATGTTGTCATGGGTATTGCTGTCACCAATAGCGAGGAGTGGCTCGAAAGACTCAAGTTTTTGCAAAACTCTTTGGGTGCCGTCCCTTCTGCATTTGACTGTTACCTGGCCCGCCGTGGTTTGATGACATTAGAGGTACGTATGCAACGCCACGCTGAAAATGCCCAGGCTGTTGCCGAGTATTTGGAGACAAATGAGCATGTTGAGGAAGTCATCTATCCTGGTCTTCCTTCCCACCCCAACCACGAGTTGGCTAAGCGTCAGCAATCCGGTTTCGGTGGTATGATCTCTTTCCGTGTCAAGGGTGATATTACCAACGTCAACAAGATCCTTAGCAGCTTGGAATACATTACATTGGCCGAGTCCTTGGGTGGTGTAGAATCATTAGTTGAGGTTCCCGCCATCATGACACATGGAGCCGTCTCTCCTGAAGACCGTGCCATTCTTGGCATCACTGATACCCTTATCCGTTGTTCTATTGGTATTGAGAACAAGGATGATTTGATTAACGATCTTAAGCAGGCCTTAGACAAGGCTTATTAAATTTCTTTTGATTCTCTTTTTTCTTTTTTTATTATCCTTCATTTTCATTATTAACTATAAATAAAAAATGCATATTTTAGACTTTTGATTATATATATATCTTGTTGTGAATATTAATCTTTAAGAAATTTTTTTTGTCGCTTTGGTGATTGTTTCATTAATAGTAAGGTTGGCTTTGCAAGTTGTATTAATGAGGCTTTTTTTTAAAAAAAAAAAGTAAAACATTGAACACATTTTCCGAGAGGAAAAATCTTATTTTTGTCTTTCATCCGAAACCTTATCAAAAATTAAAAAGGGGGGAAATGAGCAGTGAGTTTACTCATCAAAGGTCAAATGATACTTAAATCGCCCAAAAGCCTTAGTGACATGACTGAGAAACTAACAACTTGACACTAATGCAGCATTAAAAGCTAATATAAAATAAAGCTATCCTTTTTCACCTATTACCAGATGCTATAAATAAATATAAATGGAAATGATGAATTTCAATAAATGTAGGATTCTTTGATCTGAATTAGACAAAAAAAAAAGTGTGCTTGTTTGTTTATCCAGATGACAGAATAAAATGGTAGGATGAGCTGACTAAGCTTTTTTTTTTTTACTTTATAAATAAACAAGATAGAAAATAGATCATGTCTTGTAATAACCAAGCAGAAAAAAAAACTTGACAGAGGGAGGAATACAGATTTAAACTTTTGAAATTCTCACGGTACGAAAATCCGATTTCAGGGAATCCAATTGAAAGATTAGGTGCCTTTAAACTTTAATACCAAAAAGGCGGGAAGTTTCTTTCTGATATGGCAGTTTCTAATGTGGAGCGTACAAGCTAGTTGATGATACTGTAACGATATGACCACGTTACTTTCCAACAAAGCAGCTTGAGGTTATCTCACCAGAGCTCCATTATAACATCCATAGTATGGTGAGAAACTTAGAAAAATACCTTGAAAGAATCTCTTATAAGCTACTCCTCATGGTCATACTTTCACGATCATCTTCAGTCAAACTTTTATCTTTAGCAACTCTTTCACAATGTAATAGAAGTTGCTTAATTCTAAATAATACATAAACACTAATAAGGAAACAGCACCTTTTCTCCTATTGGCTTCTTTTTGGCCACTTTTATTCAATGTATATATAGTTTTGCAACCAGTTTATAAATTGATACTTGATAAAAATCAAAACAAAACCGTTCGAGACCCGTATACAGCCAACTAGAGTATCTACTGTTCTTTTTTCTAAAAAAAAAAAGTAATTGTATACCTGAACAAAACACGATTCAACAATACAAAGTACACAAAACAGCGCAAGTATTACTACCTAACTTGGCATACGTGAGTTATGCATCTATCGTATAACAACATTAGGTAAAACTATAATACAAAAAATAAAAAAATAAAATAATTGGGAACGGAATGTGCCTCCGGAGCCGAAGATCGCTTCTCACTACGCACTCGGAGGGTTAGTCGTAAGTCGTGGCCAACGCAGTTTCTGACCTTAAGCAACTCAGAGTCCATACTTATGAACATGTGCCACAACCATTAACTCAAAAGTCCCCACAATTTTCATATGGGACATCAGTTTTTTCATTTAAAAGGATAAAGGGAAAAAAAGAAAATTAGCGGAAAGCTCGCCTTTTTATAGAAAAAAATAGGCGTGATTGGCGTGAACAATAAAATCTATAAAAATAAGCGTGCTTGTATTATGAAAAGAAAGTATTTTATAAAGTAGATGAAAAAAGAAGGTGTAAAGGTAAAGACTTTATTAAAGAAAAAAAGTAACTTATGCATACTTTGTTTCACAAAACTTTTGATCTGCAACACAATTAGTGGAACCGTCGTTAGTTTTGCACTCCTCTTCAATATCATCGAAAGCATCGCTAAATCACAAAATAACATATAGTCATAATTTTGACACAAAAAAAAAATAATAGATATATAACATGGTTATATTAATAGCAGCCTTTACTATAAAGAAAATATCTTTTTATTATAAATGAAGTCTCGTATTCTGACAGAAAGAAAATAAATTTCATATTTGTGCTACAAAAAAAATGAAATAAAATGGCAATTACAGCAATAAATCTTGAAAGAGAGAGTCAACCAATTTAGATGGATAAACTGCAAATATATAGAACCGAGCAACAATTACAGAATGAAACATACTATTGAAAGATGTAAAATACAAGGCATTTGCCATTCTAACTAGAACCCTATGCTGTTCATTTTTAAATATAGTGCCATTTTTATGGGAAAAGACTAAAAGAAAAAGGGACGATATATCTAGACTTTCCAGCTATTAATAATAAATATTACTATGTTATGGAATACAAAAATTGAGTAATAACGAACGCCTACAGATCGCTCTTCATCCAAAGGTAAAAATTTAGTGATTGATATATTCATTTTTCTTTTCGGGCTTGTAATTTTAAATCACAATAAACATTTTAGTCAGCATGCAGTTTTCTACTTTAAAAATTCTACAAAATTATTCCTGTGAGAATAATTACATCCATGGAGAACCAAATATACTCGAGAGAATATAATGCTTAAATCAAAACAATACTTCCTTTATTATTGAAGACGGTACTTCTCGGAGGATGTTTTAGCAGTTCAAATGCAAAAGTTATCTTCCTATCAAGGAAGGATATATTGTCTCAAAAGATCAATTCAAGTGACTTGAAGTTAAATTCCATCCGGTCGGTAGGTTATTTGAAATAAGGAACCGATCCGCTTAAAAAATATGAAGAAATAAATGCTATTAAGATTAAAGTAGATTCAAAATTGATACTCTAAAGGAGTTCCCATCTTTTCAATAACTATTAACGTGCCACAGATAAATTGGATACATGTGAAATAGCATACTGTCAATTTATTAGTGGCAACATCTTAAGCTTTAAGTATTTAATTTAATGATTAGTTCTTGAATTCATACAACTTTTTACTAATAAAAAGTGAAAGAAGCAGTGCGCAAAAAAAAAATGCGGGGATCACAAAAGAGATTCAGGGAGGCAAATTGATTGGAAGAACTGAAAAGCCTATTTTTAAGCTTGCATTGGCGTCAATCCCATTTTATGAAAGTTCTAGTTCGTTATATAAAAACGCTATAAAGACTAATGGTTAATAAAACTCAAGGTACCAAACAGGATAAGCTGTAATTGATACACAATAAAATTATACCACTGTCACTACAGATGCTGATTAAGTTTTATTTCACGTGGATATTTGTAAAGCTGTGCAACTTTCCATCCGATTGGACGGTGGATTTGTGAGTAATGCGTGTTTACAAGGAAAAGTATTTAAATTAGTTTGGATCATATATTTTTAAACAAGATAGAAAAAGTAAAGGTAGATTTCAGTAAAAAAATATAGTACCACTATCTTACAAATGTCAATGATGAGGAACACATACGGATAATAGTTGCACCATGAGGAGGTCAAAACAATACTTGTCAGTCAGCAAAATTGATAGCACAGACAATTAAATTCGTTCAGAATGTATCACCATTGGCCAGTCCAGTTGATTTTTCACATGCCTCTTTTTGTTCCCGCGTCCATTACCATTAAGAGTTATCGAGTCACACTTCCCCGGATTTTTCATGACACATCTTTAATATTGATCAAAATTTAAGTTCTGGAGTATATTTTTCTTTTCTCAGAAATATACTCTTCTTTTACTGCTTCTTTTCTTTTTCAAAAAAAAAATAACACATCATGTCTGATAACGTTGCTCATGCTCTTTCTGGTATGTAAAAAAACAAAAAGAAAGGTCACGAAAGAAAACCTTTATGAATCTATCGACTCAAGGAATACTATTTTTTTGATTTAGGTGCTGGTGGAGGTATTGTCTCCATGGCTTTGACCTATCCTCTTGTTTCTATCAGTTCTCGTCTCCAGGTCCAGAAGAGTGATAGCGGAGAGGATGCTTACAAGGTATGTCATTTTGCTTTTCTGATTTGAGAGGTGATATTTACTTTTCCTGATTATAGAACACTGTTGATGCATTCTTCAAAATCCTTGCAAAGGAAGGACCCAAGGGTCTTTATTCGTATGTTATTTTATCACTCCTTTTTATGATTATTCTAAATGTTATTTTTATAATTAAATTAGTGGTTTGAGCTCTGGTGTCTTTGGTATTGCCATCACTAATGGTAGGTTAATTGTTGGAAATGAAAAGGAGGCAGCATTAATAACTGGTTAAAATTCTAGGTGTTTACTACTACTGTTATGAGGCTGTCAAGTCTATCTTTGAGAAGGCAAAGGGTAAGGGTAAGCCCATGAGCACTGGTGAATCTATGTTGGCCGGTGCACTTGCTGGTTGTGCTGTCGTTCTCGCTACTCATCCTATCTGGACTGTTAATGTACGTAAAATATAGATCAAAATATTAAAAAAAAAAGGAGCGAAGACTTATATAATTATAAAATAGACTCGTTTAACTGTCAGATCCAAGAGTGCCGAAGCTGAAGGTGAAAAGAAAGCTAAGCAGACCAGTGCTTTTGCTGAAGGTGCAAAGATCCTTAAGAATGAAGGTCTTTCTGGTCTTTATGCTGGTGTTGGTGCTGCTTTAGTGTTGGTAATTAACCCCATCATCCAATACACTGCCTTTGAACAGATCAAGAACAAGGTCAGTAAGCAAAGAGCCCCCAGCAACATTGACTTCTTCTTGATGGGTGCTGTTTCCAAACTTTGCGCCACTGCCATCACTTATCCTTATATGTAAGTTTTCTTTCTTTTTTTCTCTGTTGTACCAAGTACATTACGTTTTACTGACTATATATTTACCTTATAACAGTGTCATCAAGTCTCGTATGCAAACAAGCCAAAATTCTGCTGATAGATATACATCTGTCGCCGACGGTTTTAAGAAGATTTTGTCCACTGAGGGTGTTGCCGGTCTTTATAAGGGTATCTCCTCAAAGATTGTCCAGTCCGTCTTAACAGCTGCTTTCTTGTTCTGGGCCAAGGAAGTTTTGTTTGATTGGTCTGTTTGGGTCCTTGTCCTTGCTGGTGCCCGCAAGGCAAAGATTACCGCAAAGGCATAAATTTGAACGCGTATATTCTCTTTGCCCTCATTTATCCACTCTTTTTTTTTTATGAAATATATATATATACTAAAGAATAGAAACATTTACTCTTACAACATTAATAAAGAAAATAAATCATATTGGTACAGTTTATGACCTTGAGGTTTGTGACTATTGTTTAAATGTTTGTATAGGGAGTGGTTCTAGAAACAGAGTAAAGTATGATGTAAGAGCGCCAAGCATGTGGCTGATTTCAGAAATATATTGATCTATGCATACACCTCAACATCTATGGCTTCAAAGATCAAATAATTAAACAAATGATCAAACATATCCATATTAACATTATTTTTCAGTGATTGCTTAGGCAATAGAGCCGTTACCGTTCAAAAAAAAATTGTTTTCTATTAGACCTAATTCTATTTAAAAATATTTATTGTTTTAAAAACAAGCTTTAGGTAACACTTCAGATTTCCCAGGTTTCTATATGTTTTAAAGCATTTCTCTATTTCCATTGCCAATGCGATCATAAATGATGTAAAAAGGAAATATATTAGTACTGAAGGAGATCATGCATAACATGACAGATTGTACTTTGTGCCTCTCTTTTAAATGAATGATAGTCTTGCTAAGCAAAATGCTTAGCATAATTGCATTGAAAAGGACCAAACTCAGATAAATATCTCCGCAGCAGATCAAAATTTGGAGTATAAATGTAATGTATTTTGATTTTAATAAAACTCTTTATCAAAACAATGCTACCATTGAAGTATTTAGGTACTATCTTTTTTATTTGTTTTACTCTCAAATATATTCAAGAAAAAAAACTTAATGAATTGAAATTAGTATCGCCAATTCTATTGGCATCCCTTGTTTATGGACAGAACATCACGTACAATGTGATTACATCTCCTTCTAGTACAAGCCAATCTGTTGCTGTAGTTGTTGATAACACCACTTTTCCATTATCAGCTACCAATGGAATTCTCTACTCTGGCGAAGCTCCAATTGCAAAAGGGGGATATAGTTATGCAATTCTTGAAAACAGTCAGATAAACTCCTCTGAGCCTTTCTCACGGAGTCCTGTGACCAGCAACACTCCTAATGAATTTTTCAACCGATCCAGAAACGAATACCAAGTCTTACAGTTACCTCAGGCCCTTCCAGAGTTGCCAAACATCAACCGAGTCGAATCAAAACTTCATAATATAAGCCATATACCCACCATTCATTTGTGGGGAAATCAGTCTGAGATCGATTTTTTGCATAAAAATCAGCTTACAGATATCGACATTAGATTAAATATGACATATATTGGGTATTACTTTTTTTTTCTCTCTTTTCTAAAATGCTTTTTCATTTCTTGCTGTAAACATGTTTCAAAATTTGAATAACCGCCGTTTCATTTAGCTTGGATACCGTACAATCATTTGAAGATGTAAAAGTATCATTGTCTGGGCGCAGTTCACGCTATGTGCCAAAACTTTCTTATGGAGTCAAGATGAAGACAAAAGGAGAGGACTCTCTATACGAATATAAAAAGCTTAAACTTAGAGCACTTTTAATGGACCCAACTTATCTGCGTGAAGAAATATGTTATGCAAGCCTGAGATCTGCAGGTGTGGTTGCAAGCGGCTTTTCTTACATTCGGTAAGAATACTATTCCCATATTTTATATCACTTATTTAGATATTTACTTTTTTTTAATTAAAAAAATATACACCCAGCCTTTTTATAAACAACAAACCAGTTGGTTTATATGGTATAATCGAAACGTTCCAAGACCCGTGGCTTGCCAATCAATTCGCTGATGGCGATAGCGGTTATCAATCAGGTAACCTTTATCAAGGTGTCACAGTTGGTATGAACCAAACCGAGTTTTCCATTTCCGATTTAAGTTACCATGGTGAGAATGTCACCAAATATGCCCTTGGTCAATATAAGATGAAAGCTGGACCTGGTGAAGATACTACGAAAGGTTTTACTGATTTGATGGAATTTACAAAGTTCATTAATGAAACGAATTCCAATACTACTGTTGATGAATGGGAGAAGCATTTGGATACACAAGGGTTTCTTCGTTGGTAGGTGAAAATATACAAAAAAGATTAAAATAGATTAATCTAACTTTTTTTTCAAAAAAAAAGTATGGTACTGGAGAATTTGCTCGGTTTCTCTGATGCCTATATGACGATGGCAGATAACTACTATGTCTATAGTGATCCTCAAAATACTGGAAGAATGATTTATATCCCATCAGATCTTGATACTACTTTGGGAGTTGCTTTATTTGATATGAATATGATGACTAGCGGCAATTACTCTGAACATCCTGGTTTTTACTTTCGTCCATTGACAAGGAAATTCTTCTCCAACCTTGAATTTCTGGATCAATACCAAACACTATTAAAGAATTTAACTTCTTCACTAGTAAATCCTTCCGTATTAAAACCTCATATTGAAAGCATTGTAAACATGATTCAAACCGATATAGAATGGGATGTCAGCTTACCGTTCATTGGTCAAATGGTTCCACCTCCCGTAGGTAATGGCGAAGACAATATTCCTTATGATTTAATGTATCCACCAGGATACAGAACTAATTGGTCAGATGTACCCCAAACCTTTGAATCTTCCCTTTATGGTCCTACAAACTCAACCACTACAGAAAGTATCATTGGATTTATTACCAGAAAGAGTGACAATGTTAATTCATTTTATAATCAACGTGTCTGAAATAACGGAATATGTTAATTTATTTTCACCTTTTATCTTTTAGAAAATAACCTTTATAAAGTGCTTATCCCATGAACTTTAAATAAAATTATCACATTACCATATAAAAAGTGTGATTTTAAGTTTCTTTTGTAATAGTTCATCTTTCTGATAAAAACTGATAGAAAAACATAGATTCTCGGTCCAAAGACTACTCTACTAATCATTGAATCTGGTCAATATTTTATTAAACTATATTACAACTATGAAGAAGATATAGATATACTATAAACAAGCTAATGAAGAATTCTTAGAAAAAATAAATGTAGTTAAAATATTGTTAGAATTCAAATGTATGCATGGGCTTGTATATAAATAATAGTAATGTGATTATATCAGGATTAGAAAGCACAAAACCTTTCAACTTTGCTTGATCAAAAAATGACACGTAAAAGATTTAATTCTTATTTCCAAACGCTTTTCTGAAAAACTATTCCATTGTTCCCAAAAAATCATGTTACTATAGTTTGAATTTCACACATTATTTCTGTAAAAAAAAACAACCAAAAGTGGTTTTCTGTGTTATAAGCACATTTTGCCAGAACCAAACTCGTTTGAGTTTATTGAGTTTCACGAAGAACATCGCTCCAAAAAAGTCAAGCCATGATCACGAGCCATTGCTTCTCCGCCACTTTTGAAACAAAACAGCTTTACATTATAAACAATATATATAGAACAAATACGTCACTGGGCGTAATTTATAAAATAAAGTAAAAATAATAATCATATATGGGTATTTATACAAAGCTAGATTATTTATTGATATTTTACATTAGATGGTTGAGTATAAGGCTGTTGGTCTGCCAAACGTATAGAGACAGCATCATTACTGTGATTGACATCATAGAAATTAAGTAAATCGGTTGCTATATCATTTTGTGGTAAATCAAAGTTGGCACTCTCTAATAGCATCAATTGCATAAGATATTCGTTGCTGAAATCGATAGGATCGTTGGGTATAAATGAACAAGAGGTATCTAGTGGTAGAGTATTAAAATTGCCAATTCCCAGATTAGCATATTGAAGGCTTGACGGATCAGCCGTAATGAAATTATTGGTATAAATAGGTTGATTTTGTGGCTCAGCCATAGGGGTTGTAGTAATTGGATCTGGAGTGCCTTGAGGTGATATGCGCTGAATTTTGTTTTTCTGTTTTCCTTTACCCTTTTGTTTTGAAGGTCCAGCATTAAATACATGCATTTGGGAAGGTCCACTAGTGTCGACATCATCCTGTGAGCCCTTCTTACGCTTCTTGTTGTTTTGATGAGGTTTGTAATGCCGGTATGGCATACTGACCACCATGGTGGCATTTGGTGTCGCAACGGGTGTTTCTGGTTCTTGTTTTGGACTAATTGTACCAGCCTTTCTATTTTCTGTTGTTTCTGGAGCAAATATAACCTCAGCCGCTGTTACAACATGCTGTTGTTGTATTCTTTGATGCATGTTGTCATCCTCACGGTCTGTAGATGTTGCTTGGCGATTATTAAACATATCTTCTAGATCCATTAATGCATCATACAACATGGATGAGTTATTTTGACATTGGGGGAGCTTGCGCAAAGTTTCGAACCCATGAGTACAGCTTTTGTCTGCACTTGATTTATCTGGGTTTGCACTAGCAGCGTTCATGAGATGTACACGTAAAGCCATTACCAGAGAATAGACCGTCATTGGTGATTTGGAATGATAAATGAGTTCTTGTGGATCCATCTTGTAAGCAGAATATGTTATTATGGTGGCCGCATATGTACAAATGTCATTTGACGGTTTTAATGGAGCGCTTCTTCCAGAAACAGTATCATTTACATATGGTCTGTGTAACAGTATTAGATTCGTCAGTAAAAACAACTTTTTCTGGAACGAAAAGCGATCAGTGATGCATCCATCTTGCAAGACATTTGGTACACTAGAAATGGGTGATTCAGGCTCATTGTCTGAGGGGTACATAATATCTGTAAGCCACGAATCTACACTAGCCAGGAAAGCATTGTGTCGCTGAACACAAGAAAAAAACAAAAGGAAAAAGGAAAAATTAGTTAAATTAAAACTTTTTGACTAATTACACTACCTTGACCGGTCCTTGGATCTTGAAAGGCGGCGGGGGACAGTAATTGAATTTTATTACACGCGCTGCAATCTTACTCAGCAAAATAATTGAATTCAAGCCTTGTACCCATTGCTTTGTGCAACTATCATCGCTATCCAATTCTTTTGGAACAGTAACATCCCTTTAGAAAAAGGAAAAAAAAAGAAGCAAGAAATTAAAAATCTATATCATCAAGTATTTTATAATATATCAACACTTACAATACTTTCTCTTCTGTTGCTGAAGGTCTACCATATGTCATGCTCATGGTACAGTCAGTGATGTATGCTAGCCAGAAAGTTCGAATACAGAATTGTCCATTATTGTCGTTCTCGTCATGATTTCCAGAGCGATGGATACCCATATCCAATGCCAAGCGAAAGGCTTCTCCAGCCAAAAGCCAGGAACGGGTGAGGTTATCGTGGACTTTTGTTTGTTCCAACTGGTTGGCAAGAATGATGAGCGCCAAGACCGTGCTGACTCGAGGGCGGTCTTGGTAACTTGTGCGTAAATTAATAGCATAAGCCATAGCCTGTTGGCTGATTTCTTCAAATGTATGGTTATCTTCAGTAGCAGTACGGTCAGCAATATGAGCAGCCCTCGCAAAAAGAGCGTAAAAGAATAAAGGTGAAATGTAGCACTTTTGACCATTCATACACAAATTTAGTTGTTTTTTCATCTCGTCCTTGTTGAGAATAGGGTAGAACGGATTTAAGTGCGTGTAATAAGTTTCAAGCAGATAAAGTTGATCATTTGGGCTGATGTATGGACAACTGGATATACAATTTAAAGTAGGAAATTCATCTTCTTCTGTTAAAACTGGTGGTTGACTGAGGACAGGCAGATACGCACAAAAAGAAGTCTCTCCTGCAAAATGACCACTATGCATTAATCCAGGTTTTCTAAACACAGTGGTAGAGGGGATCATATCCTGACTTGGTTTCGGATCTTGCGTACCCGAAGATGACCCTGAAGGTTCATTTTGTTCGGTCCGCTCATTATCACTATCTTCGGTAGCTTGGACATGATATTCACAGCTGCAAATTTGTTTTCCACATGGCTTTTGGGGAAGATTGTTATCGCACTTTGTTTTTTTTGCTCTGCAGTTATCGCAAGCTCTAGCTGCTCTAGGTCGCTTTTGTTCAGTTGGGGCACTGGATTCCTGCTCATAAAACCGAATATCAAGCTCGGGTGTAGCCGGATGACGGTAATGCTCAAAAATGGTCCTCGCCTCATACTTTATTTTTGGTAAGGATGGGAAAGGTAAAGGTGGTGGATCTTCATACATCTCTTTTTAGTAAAAATAAAAATGAGGGGGAGAAGGAAGAAAAAAAGAGGAGAAAAAAAAGAAGAAAATGGTACGATCTTGGAAACCAGCTACTAAAATATACATACATGGTTGCACGACCACAAGGCACGTGAAGAGATACTGTCGTCTCACTTACAAGTACCTTTTGGAACTGTTTGTTTTCTTCTGTTTTGTTTATAAAGGCGTTTATTTTTCCCACTTGTCTCGACATGTGTAAAATAAGTCACGTTGACCGATAATTTAATTCAGAACCTCTGTCAAACAAAATACAGATTTTATGAATTTGTCCTTGGATTGGAAAATTTTGTTTGTGAAAAGCCTTACAATACCTTGAATGACTTGTTCACAATTATTTTGGCAGAATTTAAGTCCAGTCATAATTTGAGTGGCGGTCATAGCAGGGCAATGTCGAAGCATCAAGCATTGCTTGAAAATATGTACAAAAAACTTTTCTTTCTTTCTTTCTTTTTTTTTTTGTAAATCAGGTTGTTTATTGATGGTATCATATTTTGATAAATAGGATTAAATTTACTTGATAGATAAACTTGGAAGAGAGGAAGGTGCAGTGGAGGTTCATCTCTCTTTCAAATGAAATAGATTTAATGAGCCTTCCTTATAAGTGTAACAGCATCAGCCACCCTTAAAAATAGAGCAAAAGAGATCTGATTGTAATCCATATCTTAAATACTTGGAGTTGATTTCACTCTTCATTTCATTTATCAGTTTCTGCAAACCCTGTGAAGACATACGTATATTTCCTTGACCGGAAAGCCTTTTATAGACTAGTAGTAATGACCTCGTGTCTTTAAAGCTGAAGAAGAACACAAAAACGGACAAATTCATGCCAACTTGACCCTAAAATTACCATTAAAAATAGTATATTCTACTGCTTTTCGTTATACTTGTTTATTCCCCCATAAATTTGACAAAACTTACACAGGTAATAAAATGCTGATCTGCTGTACTTCTATGGACTTGAATAAAAAACAAAAAAGAGGCCCAAAAACAAAAAAATTGGGCTCCTCCGGGAATTGAACCCGGGACCTCTCGCACCCAAAGCGAGAATCATACCCCTAGACCAAGAAGCCTTTTTATTGATGATAGGTGATGTTTTTGAAGCTATTGAGTCGAACTGCTTGTACAAACACGTGATATCTACATC
>VCJK01000531.1:20735-31194 GCA_024139485.1 Backusella psychrophila | reverse complement strand
AAAAAAAAAAAAAAAAAAAAAAAAAAAAAACAACAAATCTCGTCAGATCAAAAAGGAGACACCATTTAAAAGTCAAAATAAAGTTGGATGTACACTACGGCGTACAAGACACCTCCGTGAGTAACATAACTCTTTTTGTGAAGTGCAAAAAGATGTCCCTTACTTCAGTCATCATGTTGAGCCTAGTAGATCTTTTCTTTTATAATAAAAAAGAATAATAATATTGTTATTAAGTCATTAAAACCAAAGCCTTAAAGGCCTTCTAACCCTGGTTAGATTGATCGTCTTACTAACAATAACTGCTGTCAGGATAACTTGTTTTTCTTGTCATCTTCTATCTTTTATTATAAAAATAAACTTTTTCTTTTATCTTTCATATTCTTAATTTTTAAGTAATTAGATATAGATAAAAAAAAAGTTTTTTTCTTTGAAATTAGGGAGTATCTAGGATTTCCAAAACCTAATTGTTATTTCCTTTTTTTTATACTTGGAAAGGAAAGGAAAAAAAACTCTAGGAGGAAAAGGGAACTGCAGGAGTATAAAAACAAAAGGTAAAATGCCACCTGAGGGTCAATGTTACACCGCTCAAAGAAAATTAAAATTACAAAAAGTAATTTAAAAAACCTTCATTTTCAATATAATTACAGCTTTAAAATATACAAAACAATAAGAAGTGATTGCTTCAAAGGAAATATATATAAATATTAAAGTATGGGTGTTGCTCTTCAGAACTTCTTTAACCCCTCCTTTATTATCCTTACTCCCCCAAGGCTCCTTGAATACAACCATTGATAGCTTCACCAAACAAGCTGCAATTGTTCTGTTATCAAATTCATTCTATTTTTCCAGAAAGGCATATTTTTTTTTGTAACTCTCTCCGCAGATCCTACTAAATGTCTTTGCTTTTACCCATTAATAAGATTCTTTTTTAGCGCATTTGTTTAGCTGGAGTGAACAAATAAAAAAAAAAAACATTGTATGTTAATTGTCTTTATTTGGAATATCTACAAATTGAAGAAAAAAAACTATAGTAACGAACTATACAAGAAACAAAACATAAGAAGTTTATTATTTTATAATAATTATTTTATAACAATTATGGTAATAGTTAATTATAAATGATGTTGTATAGTTTCTCTTTTGTTTACTTATTTATTCAAACTAAAATAAAGATAAAAAACTTATACAAGGTTTTTAAAGCTTTCCAAAATCATTAGATTAAAAAAGGAGAAAAACCATTGAAAAGGTGAAGCTTGTACACGTGAAATACATTTATACTTTTATTTCTTATTAGAGAAAGAGAAAAAACCATGGCTCTGATTATAGAGAAAAATAGTTTTATTATTGAATAGGTAATTAAGTAAAACGAAATAGAATTAAGTATTATTTGCTCTGTTTGATTAAATATAATATAAATAGATGTAAGATTGTATTATTTAGTGTTGTTATTTAATATAGAAATTAAAAGGAGTATTTTTTTAAAGAAAAAATAAGGAGAAAGTGTGTGTACAAAACAAAATAAATAATAAAAAGATATACACGCATCAGAGCAAACATGATATAAGTAAGGTATATGGAATTAAGATAATGAGCGGGAGTTTAGACGTTACCAAGTAACCATTCAGCAACGACCTTTTCTTCCTCAGCACTATCATTCCAGTCATCTTCTTGTATGAACCACTCCTCATCACCATCCATTGATTCAGCCGTTGTATCTTCCTGCAATGTTTGACTTGCTTTATCTTCACCTATATTACGTAATGTTTGGTTTGAAAGCGAGCTCCGCGTGAGTATAGGTGGGCTAGGCATAATATAAACAACTTCCTGTTGCCTTGATGATGTGATCTCCTTCTTTTCTCCATTAAGAGTTGTTACAACTGATTTTCTTTTTATACTGTTTTGTTTCTGACTGAGCCTCTTCATGCCATCCACGAGTTGACCGTCAACAGAACCAGCTGAATTGATGGTACCCTCGTGAAAAGAAGGGGGTCTTGAGCCTAAAGAGGAACGCTTCGATAATATAGCAGAGGGCTTTTCAATGGTTACTGATGGCTTTGATGATGGTGCCTTTTCATCATCATCCGTATTATTATTGCTACTAATTGTGGAACGTAAACTATGGCTGCTTTTTTCTTTCAAGGGACTTTTCATAAGCTGTGTTGTCTCTTCTACCAACATTTCCTCGCTGTTGGAGGATTGAGAATTGGTGGACGATGTAGTAGATTTGGGTTTATCACTCTTTTCATCACTTATAATTGAATGCCTTGATCTTTGTGAAGGACGGGATGCCACACTTGAAGCGGGGGTAAGAGGAGGACTCGTTTCTATCGCCACCTGTTGTTGTTGTTGCTGTTGTTGTGAAGATAGAGATGGAGGCAAAGATGGTTGGTGTTGCTTCTGTTGTTGTGATGCGGTACGAGGAAGGGGAGGCAAAGGAGGAGTAGGAGGTGGAGGAGAATCAAGGGTGGATTTTTTAAAAGAGCGTCCTCTGATTGGTGTAGTTAATTTCTCCCATGGAGTTGCTGTGGAAAGGGCTTCTAATTTAGTATCTTCTTTGACCTCAATTGATCTTAATCGATTTGGAGTGAGGGTGACCTTTTTTGTATTTCCCGAGCGTATTAAGTCATCAAAGTCATTTGCAAGTGGCAGTAAAGGTGTTGGAGGTGAAGTAGGAGAAGTAGCAGAAGTAGCTGATGATGGAGAGTTGTTGCTACTACTGGGTTTTTTAATATGAATAGAGGAAGTAAAGTTTAAGGTAATTGAGTTGCGCTTGTCCCTTATCCCAAAAAACTTAAAACGGCTTTTACTTCCGGAAGATTTTACCGTTCCGTTGCTCATAATGGAAAGAGGACGATCATTCACACTTTCGCTGGATTTGATGGAACAGTTTGAGGAGTGAACAGCACGAGGTCTGTGGTTATTTTCATCATCAACCTGGTCACTCTTACTGTTATTTTCAGGACTTGAATCATCTTGAGAAGTTGCTATAGAAATCAACTCATTATGGTTATGAATTTAATACTTTAATATTTATGATTTCCTTACATGTGGGACTTGAATTACGCCGGATAAATTGGTTATTGTTTAATGGAATTGGACTAGATGCAGGTGATGGTAATGAAAGAGCATAATAACTTGGGTACACTGACGCCCTTTTCTATATTATATAATAACAAATGAATAAATAATAATAATAATTCATTAATTTTAATACATATTTAAACAAAATATATGCAGATCGTTATGATCTATTTCTTTTCCATATATATATATATATATATATATTGTTTTTTTATAAAAAATAATAATAATTGTACCTCTAATTTTTCTCTTAAAGACATTTGTCTAAAGAGATCAGTGACTTCGATATCATCTAGCAAAGCAGCCAGGACTTCTTTTACTCTAATGTGTTCAGTGTCTACTTGATCTGCAGTTTTCGCAACCAAATTAAGAACATACTCCGCAATATGCTCCACGACAGCTGTTACGTAAATGACAACGATCGGTGAAATAGTAATTATCATATTTAGTTCTTTTTGATTGTTTTTATCAGTCAAACTACAATGATGAGAGCAAGCTTCTTGGATTGAAGTGATGGCATCACTTGTTGGAAAAGGTCCATCTGTTCCCAACAAGCATAAATCTTCATAATCAGATAGTTCATCATCATTTGCTGCTTTACTTATTTGCTGTTTTAGTTCAATTTCGGCTTCTACCAATGAATTTCGACCTAACGATTTTGGCAATAGTTTTATAACAATCTCTTTGATTCTACCAAGTTCAAATGACATTGCTGATGTCATTACTAATTCAAGAAATTCATCGAGAAAGAGATTGACTGCTTGAAGTGCATCGCTTGAAACACGAAGTGGACCGAACTCTGCTATAATAGCATGTGCTGCTCTTTGACAGACATAACTACCTTTATTTGTTATTGTTGCCGTCGTTATTATAATGATTATTAGTTGGGTTTAATTATCAATATTGTAATAATATACCTTTTGACATGTTTTTTTTTGTTATTTTATTTTCTTTTGTTTTACGCTCTTAAAGTTGTAATTATTTTAATTGTTATTACTGTTACTGTATGGACTTTTTTTTTTCGTTTTTTGTTCTCCAAGAGAAAATAATATAGTAATAAAAAGTAAAAGAATAAAGAAATAAGAATAAAAAAATAAGAGAAAAGTAAGTAAAAGAACAAGAAAAAAAATAAGAAAGAAGGAAAGGAGGGAAACCTTTTTTAAGGAACATGTTTTATAAGTAATAATACAAAAGTGTAAAAATAAGGGGTTAAAGGGTTGCGTGTGTACGAAAGAGGGAAATTATGCTTATTCACTGCCGAACACAACAGTGAAACAAATCAACCCGCCAATAGTTTTTAGATCTTATCAGCAAGTGAATAAATTAACACTTTCATTCTGATATTCTTGTTAACAAATACATTCGTTTTTTCATGTATTTTCATCAGAATTCATCATTGTTTTCATTATGTATAAAGGGGGCGGTTCAGTTATATAATTACAAATTTTACAACAATCATAACTAGATGATTATCGTATATCATAATAAAAATAACAACAGTAATTATAATAGTAATAATAACAATGATAGTAATATGTGGAGACAGTAATAATAAAATAAAAAAGGAGAACATCATATTAGAGCTTAGGGTGCTACTTTGTCAACGCCTTGCATACACACAACCCCTTATTATTATTTACTACTGGTCTTACTATTGGTATAGATATTGATACTATTTGATAGAGATTTCTCATATTCCTACATCATTAAAAGTAGAAGAAAAGTAAAAAATAACTGAACAAATGAAGAAAAGGGGGTTAAAGAGATGGATATTGAATCTAGATTCAACAAAAGCAAAGCATATGTAATTAAACAGAAGAAAAATATAATATTTCTTATGGGCGTGTTTAAAAATGAAATTAGCCCCTTGATTTTTTCTGCCTTCAATTCAAATAATTATCATATGCCTTAATAACTATCTTCCAAATTGAAGTCAATCCTAATTAACCTTTTTTCCTTCCCGTATAATAAAGTTTATATATATATATATATATAAGTTTATGTCTGTGTGTGAATGTCTGACTCTAATACTATTTTGTAGTAATATGAGTATTATCCACCCTACCTGGGTTAATTTTTATTGAATTTAATACTAACATTTGCTGTTCTCACATATAACATTCGACAGTTGTAATATTTCAAACTTTGCAAAATATAGATCGATTAATTGATTGACTTATATTCCATTTGTAAATCCCCTTGAAATATATAGCATTTAGTTTATATTCCAATAACTAAACTCGAGGAGTACATAACCAACCACTATTTACCTTCACCGATATATATTCATATGCAGGGCAACACTTTCCAGGCTACTTTAATTTTTAACCTTTTACTTTGCTAGACACATTATATAAATATATATTTGGATTTACCTCACTTTAGTCGTCTCCTCATCTTACGCTACTTTTATTTATTAATTATATGCATTCTATATTTAACTATTTATCTCGATAATACTATTTTTAATAATATTTATACCCGTAGTAAAAATATCAGTATTATAACATATTTCACACTATTCTACAATAATATTGTTATACGTATATGATGTAACCTTACCAGACTACTGCAATTATCGGGGTGTGGAAAGGTCGTTTCTTTCTAAGTGCTTTGATTTTTTTTTTCCAAAAATAGAGAATGCTATATAGGCTGTTTTTGGTTGGCATGATTCTACACACATGCTTGTTTGATATTTTAGACTTTCCATGCGATGGATGTTTTAGTTTTTTTACCAATTGCATCGTGGAATACAACCAGGGCTTAAGAAGAAGAAAGACCATGTGGGCATCTTACCATTTAAATTATTTTCTTTTGGCTGATGGTTAGCCAATATAACCTTCTTAGATTGTTTTGTGATCATTAAGAAATACAATCTCTGTCGCAGGTACACACACACACACACACACACACACACACACACACACACACGTTCATTTTTGCTCTGGGTATGAAAACTGAGTCATTGACATTATCTAGTTTTCCTAAATAAACTTTCCTCACTAAGGATAGGACTATATCATATATGCACCAAATCCAATTTTATTTATGAAAGCTTATTAATTAATAATAGTAATCACTGTTATGTGTAACTCCAAGCATAGACTGGTTCCTGATTTTTATTATTAGTATTGTCATATTTGACAGTGGCAAAATAAAAGTTAGAAAAGAGAGTGAAGCATAAATAAAGGAGAATGATAAATATATTGTCAGGAAATAGAGTTGAATAGAATTTCAATACATACGTAAAATTTAAAGAAAAAATAGTAAAAGAAAATGGGGTATATTTACTGGATGTACTGGATGTACTGGATGTACTGGATGTGAAGGTGAACAGACATTTATTTTTAAAATTCTCGGTTCATAATGCATATAATTTTAACAATGGTCAAGATACCATATACTTCTTATATTGTCTCTTTTAAATTGCTAAACGTCATATTCTTGATAACACACTTCTAAATTCTGTGATTATCATAAGCATCTCTTTTAAATTGCCATATTTCTATTTATGCCTCATCTTTTTCTTTCAGCATGTGAAATAAATGGGATAAACATTATTTGAAAAATAATATTTTGTCTTTTAACTTCTGAGAACATACCTTTTTTTTTACTATATTTCAGTTGTAGATGAAATTTTTAAAAAAAAGAAAATGTTGGATCATCTCTTTTTCTTTTTCTTTTCTTTTTTTTTAGTAAATCGGCAGTGAGTAGATAATTTTCATTTGCATGTTTCATCATGCTACTGACGAATGTGGCTTCCAAATTTTAGTGCTTCATTCTTTCCGGATTTTTTGAAGGTGTTAAACACTGACCTTAATTACTTGAAAAACTCAGTATGGATTTGTGAGCTGCTTCACAAAATGGGGATATTGTAATACCTAAACTCAAAGCAGCCATAATTATCTACATTATTACAACATTCAAGGCACTAGGATCGAGTTTTAAGATCATTCTCAGCTTTATTTCCTGTTTATTTTATTTTTTAACATATACAAAGTGAAGGCTTTGTAAAAATGATTTTAATTATGCAATATATACCATTAATTTGGGGAGTGATTATTAATGTAAGATGTACAACTATATTAATTATTAAGAAAAAAGAATAAAACGAAATTCGATTTAGAGAGCCATGTAGTTTGGGGTGACAGAGAGAGACATCATATGGGCTGCACATTCACTGTCAAGTACTTGGACCTTTCTTGCGGTTTCCAATGAAATCTCTTTAATTTGAAGTCTGGAAACGATGGTGAGGAGAATGTATATATCGCTGAGAGAGTCAAACGTTGTCATTGCGGTTAAAGCAGTCAATCGGTAACAGTTGGGAGCAACAACATCCATCTTAAATGTAGTAATGGCACTCCCTTGGATCAATATAGCACCCAACGAAGGGTTATCAACACTTACACTCACAAGGCTATTGATCATGGTGCGCAGCTCCTTATCAACTTTCACAAGATTAATTGCAATGGAAGAGGTGTATTCTGACCTCTTGAACCCACCAACAACAATGGGTAATCAAGATTTGTCCCCCTTAACACTCGCAATAAAATCAGGTTTGTGCTGCTTGGTGATGTGTCTGTTTTCCCACTCCATAGTTAACAATCATCCGAAAAACATGACATTTATTCTTTAATAGCCCTTATTAAGTCTCAAAAGATGAATATGAGCTCCAATAAACACGGATGAGGCTCCTAGGAGGTCGATGAGTCTACCATAAAGTCGTAACATATTGTAAACGTTCAAAGAGGGCCCTCATCAGGTCTTGCTGTCTTCGTCACTGATTGATTCATTTTTGGATTTATCAAAATAATAAGGGTCATTTCGGCGAGGATGGTAGTCCTATGTTAGATCACTTGGTACTCTTTAGAGAGTGTGCTTATTTCCAGCTATAACATCCTAAAGGTTGATTGGTAAGAAAACAATTTAGTGATTTTATTGTATTATGCGAACATTTTCACATGGCTGTCTCTTGGCTGACTGACAACCTTCTTCTTCTTCCTCAAGTTTTCTTTTACTTCTATTTACCAAGCGAACTCCTCCTTCAACAGAAAGAGCACCTGTAGTCACCTCGCTTTATTTGGTAGCTCTTTCCTCTGATTTTCTTGCTTCAACTTCTTATCAGCATACACCTCGTGGAATCTTTGGGAAACCCTGGTGTTGGAATAATTTATCTTCAGATTGCTTGCGTAATTTCTAAGTTTTACACTCTTACATTTCTCGAGCTTTGTAAATGTGACTTGGAATTTTTGCAATAGTTCGTTGGAGTCAATAGGTACCGCGTTTAAGGATTCAAAATAATTTTGAATGAGTGTGTCGACTTCTGACTAGTTCTTTGCAGAGCAAACTATTATAGAATGCCAGGGGAAATGTTGAGTTTAGTACAAACTCCATTGGCGATTTCATAATTTCTAGCCAAACCATTCAACAACGGATTTTTTGGAGCACTTGATGACATTATCAAGCACAAAGCTTTTTTAGCGTTTAATACGGAGCATGCGGAGCATGCGGAGCATACGTAGCAAAACAGAGAGGATTCCGAGTTAAAATATCCCGTACCAGCCACTGCTCGTTTTTTATTGTTACACTAAAAATGTGCCATTCAAAAAATAAAGTAACCAACATGAGCTTGATATACTTCTTATCTTTTTTAAAGAGCAGACATGCTCATCATAATGCCGTAACATACGAACGAGGTCGTAATATTTTCTTTCAGGACCTTGGCCAAAACAACATGAGTTCCAACAGAGAAATTCCCGCTGAGACCCTTTCATAAAGTCGTTTTCATTGTTATCACAAATAAAAGGAATAAACCATGAAGAGTGATGATTTACTGTTGAAGATAATAATAAAAGTAAGTATAACCATCAGTATATACTTTAAAAGATATCTATCTTACCATAGTTTGAGCTATCTGTTCCAACCTTGGCTGAGAGTAGTGAAATGTGTTTTTTGTAAATCATAATAAAGTGAATGAAAGAAATCAATCTGAATTCGAAATATTTATTTGGTTGAATCAATCAGTTCAACATGCTGTGGAAATGACACGCTCCATTTATAATCACGATAAAATGTATGATTAGTATAGGCAGTGTTTATATGAGTCATAATTACATAAAGTCATAAAATAAAACCTGAATTTACTACTTCCAAACCCCATAGATATATTAAAAAGGTGAGGCCGCTGACTATGCTTCTGAGCCTCATTAAGGAGATGTATGATATATTAGTAGTGTGTCACTTTGTCGTAGACTAAGCTTAAAGAAAACAGGATTCTGGTCCGGGTGTTCGTAATCCCGCAGCCGATTCAAAATATAGCTTTGAAAACTTATCGTCATATGGTGATTGGTAGTTTGAATAAAAAGGGACTTAAAAAAGAAAAAAGAAAAGAAAAGAAAAGCATATTGATATTGATATTGCCAAAAACTAGTCACATACATGTTAAAAACCAATCCATGAGAAAACACGCCAGCCAGTCTTTTGTTATCACCTGTTTTCTACTTTCCGTTTTATTTTTTCGACTGGTTAATAAAGAAATTGAAATAATTAACAAAATCAATAATAGTGTCCGCCTTCTATTCAGAATGCCAATAAACCAATAAATTAAGTAATAAAATATGCAACGGATTCTTAAATATACGGAATAAATCGATTGATAAGAAAAAGAAAATGTACAAATAAAGTAACTACATCTGTAAAAGAAAAAAGCGGTAAAATTCTCTTCTCCGAGCTTAACCTCAGTGTAACAATGGTGGTGTACTTTTAAGTGGAGACAGTGATATTATTCCCACGACTATAGCAATAAATGTTACAATCGTGAGAAAACATGTCTAAAAATATTTCCAAGTCAATTGACAATTAGGAAGGACAAACTAAAACCTTATGTATTGTACAAGAACCAAATGTTACTATTGACAAGTCATTATTTTATTAATGATATTCAAATGACAGCCCTGCTGTCCAAAACTAATATTACAATGTATAGGTATTTTTTAAAATGTTATGAAAAAAGGGATTAAAAATTGTATAAACGAAAGGGGATATTAAATTCTAAAAGGGGTTTTTTTTGTTTTGATCTATGCAGCAGCCTTATCGACTTCATAGTCCTTCTCTTTCTTGTCAGTATTATACTTCTTGGTCTCTTCTTCAGAGCGACCGATGGCATCATCTTGAACATCAGTGTAATCATTCTTGTGATGGCAAACCCAAACACCAATACAACAGATGAAGGCAGTGGCCGAAATACCTGTGTACATCCAAGTCAACTTGGGATCAACAGTAACGGGGACCAAAGCAAAGGAAAGGATAGAAGCGAAACAGTTAGTGAGCAAGAAAAGGGCCATGACGATAGACTTCATAGACTGAGGAGCCTTCTTGT
>VCJK01000531.1:5335-15922 GCA_024139485.1 Backusella psychrophila | reverse complement strand
TTGGTAGGTAGCCTGAGGAGAAACAATGACACGTTCACCCTTCTTGGTAGTTCTAATAAAGGCACGCTTATTTTCGTATTGCTCAGCGACGAGAGGAGCGACATTAGATTTGATACCACCGGTACCAAGACCGATGATAATAATAGCAACAATGAAACCAGGGAAAGCAGCACCGCTTGCAATAGCAGCAGGAACAGAGGTAGCAGTCAAAATAATTAAACCAGCCAAATAAATAAATGCAAAAAGAACAATAGACCAATACTTTCCAAGGAATTGATCAGAAACAATGGCACCAATAATGGGAGTGATATAACACCAGAACTGGAAAAAGGTTGTTAAAGCGGTGGCAGTCTGTTGACCTTTGCCCATGGCACCAGCTTGATCAGCGGGATCTATTTAGAAATACATTAGCATTGATTTAATATTAATGAACTTTTTGATTTGATGATACATACAGCTTTCAGGAGCAGGGAATTGGATATAATTCTGGAATGGTCCAGTAAGACCATAGTAAGTGAAACGTTCACATAATTCAATAACAATGACAAGGTATGCTGCAAGGGGGAGTGCATCAGAAACTTCTCTCAAGTTCTTCCAGTCCTCTTCAGTAGGCTCAGGTCCTGAGGAATCTTCATCATGAGTGACTGGTACTTCTTCTTGAGATTGAGATAACCTCTTTTCGTTTTCGTTTTCGATCTTCTCAGACATAATAAAGAAAGGAAGTAGAAAAAAAAAAGATTGACGAGATCAAAAGATAAAGAAGAAGAAAAGGGGAATAATATTAAACAAAAATAGTCATTTTATATAAGATTGTAGAAAAAAAAAAAGCAAAAAGGAAAAGTATATCTTGGTGGCACCAAAGTGTAACGAGCATTATAATTTGTGGATAGAAAATAACAAATGAGTGACCTCCTGTTAGTGCCACCAATAACTGATTCGATAATTCAAATTAGGAACATATGATCTTGTTTTTCTTGAGATGTAACGATTTTGTGTGAGAATTTGGTGTATCAAATCAAGACATACTTTCCATACTTGACTTTTTGTGTACAAAAAAGGTTTACCAAAGATAAATCTAAAAAAATAATTATAAGCACATATCATATTAGATATTTTAGAAACACGCAACAGTTTATTTTCCGTATGATTCCTGTAAGATAAAAATAATATTATTGTTTGCGTAACAAAAATCTAGCATACGCAGATAGCGTGTGTACTTTGTTTTGATGGCGTATTTATTTTGGATTATAAAATTTCGTTTGCAGAACATTACACATACATCAATCAGTTTTGTATATCAACTTTAAGAAAAATGAAAAATATAAAATGAAGGACCTATTTATCAGTTGTTTATTCTCTATTTAGATTCTAGTTTAAGCATCATACTAAACAAGGAAATGGCAACCAGTCAACACAGGACTTCTTGCCTACGCTTGATATGCGACCTATGGATCAGACGGCGGAATGATTTATTTTTAACCAATGATAATAAAAGTAGTAGATTGATGGCTATCTAAAGTAACCAATGCGCGGCTTTTCTTTTCTAAATGATTAAATGATTTTTGACAAATCACGTTTAAGAACTGATATATCTTTTTGATTCTGATTTTATCAATTTGAGCTATATCGCTGTACACAGCGGACTTTTGAGAAAAGTCCTGCTTTATTCCAGTTTCACGGTAACAACTCGTAAATATGACATCCGAAATATTGAATAAAAAAAATACTGATCATAATGCTGAGACAAATGTAAATTATTTCAAGCAACTTAATTAAATAGATGTAGTAGTCAACTATTTCACTAAAATCAGAAAAAAACAAAAAAGTAAAATTTAAATTAATATGGACCAACCTTGCACAAGAGATCTGGTAGGATGAATTAAGCTTTTATTCTTATTGTGATTCAAAGTGAGATACAACACCAATAAAAACAGTATAAAAATGCAAATATGTACATATGAAGGGGGAAAAAAAAGAGACAGATCTACTGTATTAAATTGATATTAAAATTAGGGAATCCATATTCTCCTTCTTTCTTTATCGTTGTATATGGATCTAATGATTGGTGAAATAAAGTCCAATCTCAAGTAATATCTATTATATGACACTTTTTTCTATTTCATAGTCGATTTCCGATTGAGCCACTGCAGTATAATTTTTATTCTCTTCTTCGGAACGTCCGATAGCATCGTCAGCAGCATCAGTGGCATCACTCTTATGGTGGCACACATAGAATAGTATTGTACAGATGAAGCAAGCAGCTGAAATTCCTGTGTACATCCAAGTCAATTTTGGATCAACTGCAACCGAAACTAGAGTAAAGCCTAAAATAGAAGCAACACAATTAGTGAACAAGAAGAGAGACATTACAATAGACTTCATAGATTGAGGAGCCTTCTTGTAAGCATATTCAAGACCAGTGATGGAGGCAAAGATTTCGGAGAAAGCAATGAATACATAGGAAGGGATCTGGTAAGCAGCAGAAATGGGATAAGGAGTGGCATAAATTTTAGCTTGGATTCCAGCTGTATACCCCATGGCAATAGAAGCAAAGAGGAAACCAAGTGTAATACGCTTGATTGGACGAAGAGGCATACCGAAACGGCGGAAGGCAGGATAGACAACACGGTCCATAATAGGGATGGTAAAAATTAAGACAATTGGGTCAATATTTTGCATAATGTCATTAGGAACATTGCCAGTCCACATCGTGGATGCTTGAGAAACAAGGTTATTAGTCATTTGTGAATAACAAAGCCAATAGATAGGGAACCAGCAAAACACAATACAAGCTCTGAGAGTACGCTTCAGCTCATCGACAAATACATCATCCCAAGTAACCTTTGAAAGCAGTTCAGGATGATCGATAGCGATATTTGATGGTTTACAATTCTCCATACCTCCAACCTTTCTACTATACCAAAACAACTTTCCAGCTTCAACAAATACAGACCCACGGGGTGGTGTTTGAATGTAGCGTTTACGACCGAGATAAACGACAGCAATACCGGGGATGAACATCAAAGTAGGTAAGAGGTAAGCGGGCCAGAAACCAACATTCTTTTCTAATTCAGTTGTGGCAATGGCTGAAAGAGAACCAATATTGATACCCCAATAGAAAAAATTGAAAATTTTCTGGTAAGTAGCCTGAGGAGAAACAATAACACGATCACCTTTATCAGTAGTTCTGATAAAAGGTGTTTTACTTTGGTATTGCTCAGCAACAAGTGGAGAAACATTAGATTTTATGCCACCCGTGCCGAAACCAATAATAATAATTGCCACAATAAATCCGGGGAACGCCGCACCACTCTCGATAGAAGCAGGGATTGAAGTTAAAGTCAAAATGATCAAACCACAAAGGTAAATGATGGAGAATAGAAGAATGGATCGATACTTTCCTAGATATTGATCTGCAATAACAGCGCCGATAATAGGGGTGACATAACACCAAAACTGAAAAAAAGTTGTTAGAGCGGTGGCAGTCTGTTGACCTTTGCCCATGGCACCAGCTTGATCAGCAGGATCTAGCAGATCGAAATATATATATATATATTAAGTATGGTTTACACCCAAAATCAACAAAAGCACTTACAACTTGGTGGAGGAGGATACTGAATATAATTCTGGAATGGACCACTCAAGCCATAGTAAGTGAAGCGCTCACAAAACTCGATAACAATAACAAGGTAAGCAGATACTGGAATTTTATCAGATACCTCGCGTAAGGTTTTCCAATCTTGTGCAGTTGGTTCGGGGCCATGGCTGTCATCTAAAAATTGAACTTCATTTTCGCAAACTTCTATTGCAGACTTTTCTTGCTCCAACTTGTCAGACATGATTGGGGAAAGTGCGTGATACAAATAGTAAAAAAAGGAAAAGATGTAACCATTAAATTTTTTTTTATTTGAATCAATTTATGTGACACCAATTCAATCAGATGGAGAAATTCAGACTACGAATGAAATAAATGAGTTTAAGTCATTTGGTTAACCAATCACTTCATATCCATCATCTACGATTCGACAGTTTGAAGTGAAGGCATATGACCAATTTTGTTTAGAATTGCTTCGGAGCAGAGTCAGACATGTAACAATAGAGATATATTAACTAGATATACTACGATGGTTAAGATAAATAGATTATTTTTTAAAGAAACAAGAAGTATACAGACTATATTTATTTCGTTTATTAACTAAACCGCTTTCTTGAATTTTTTTTTCTTTTTTTTTTTAAAGAAGACTCGGACCGTGGTGCTGGTAACGTTTTTAGACGATGAACAGGCTATTTTTTTTACTTTATTTTTCATTATTAAAATTGTATGACAAAGAAATCACCAAAAGTAAGTTTGACCATTTATGGCATTTATTTTACACTGTCCACATGGCAATATTTCTCACCTTCATCCTCCGCTCCTATGAATGTTTCTCACGCTCTGATAACTGTATCACTGACTAACCAGTGCGGAAACTTTGGATCGTGAGATTAACGGTGATTTAAAAATATCCAATCGAAAGTATCTGTAGCAACCTTATCTACAGTACTCCGATAAGCTCAAAGTCGGTAGATCTTTCTCTTGGCTGTAATATTTATTGTCACATGTAGCTTTTGCCAAAATTCTCTATTTGGAGAAGGGTACATTTTTGTTGTATTAGGAAATTCTGTCTAAAAAGAGAGAAGCTTGTTTACTTGTTAATGCAAGTATAGTATTTATATTAGATTCAGTTGCTAAAAGAAACCACCGAAAAGAAATTCAACCTGCTTGTTTATTACTATTCTTATGTCTACGAATTACTATGCCCATATTCCCCAAAAAGTTGTTTTTTTGTTTTTGTTTTTCCATTGGGCCGGAGCTTTTCAGCTTTCAGCACTCCAATTAGTATAATATATTATGAGTATCGCGTATTTGTACAACAACTTTTTATTGAAGAGTAATGACTCAAGCGACTCTTCGCACCAAAAACCAAGCATAAACTTAAGCCAATCTTTATATACAAACGTCTTTTTTGGGGGGGAAATTGATATATACATATATATTTACTTTATAAAGCGAAAAAGGGAGAGAATCGTTATGTTTAAGATCTATAATTATCTACCGGTTTATACCGTTTGAGATTAAGAATTTTTATTGTCTGAGACGAAAATGAGCCAATCCCCAATTAGGATTTGAATGACACATACTATGGAAAAAAAACCAAGTACGATAAATTAATTTACCCTGAACAATTTGTAATGTAATAGAATTCTGCGAAAAAAAAGTGTAGTATTTGAAATCAAAAAATTAATACCACTGTAAGCATTTCTTCTAAATGGAAGGTATATCAGCCACTCAAAAAATCATGGTTAGTTGCTAACTATTTTGGAGATGAAGATGGAGGGGGCTTTTTTTTTTCGACTGTCTAGATAATCGGGTAATTTCAGTATGATGAACCAGCTACCTGACTAAAATATGTACTTCAAGCTTACAATGGACATGACAGTAGTAATTTATATTAGAATTGTGGCTGTTTGTAGCATACTTTGTGCAATCCTAAATCTTAAACATCCCTGTTTTCTCTTGTAGTTTTTTTTTGTTGATAAAAGACAAACTTTATATGTACTTTAAACACAGTGGCAAATCATAGCTACTCCACCTATCGGTATAAGTCATTCGTTCTTTTTCTGTTTTTAATATTTAACTTTTTGTATCCTTAAATGTAAATAATTTAAGATTCACCAAGATGGGGATTGTCTGTGTTTATGGTTCGAGAATAATGATGAAATGTTCCAGCTTGCATTGTTTTCTATCGCACGGGTCAGCTGTAGCATTGGTTTTTAAATTTCTTTGTTAACAAAACTCTTAATATAGGGCCAGTGCAAAAATGACTGTGTTACACCTTAAACCTCAGGTATTTTTGACGATTTGTGGTATCTAAATAAAACCATTTAGTGAAATACTTGTCACACAATCCCTTAATCAAGTCAAAACAGTAGCAAAAGGTGAGAGCACAGGTGCTTGACTTTTAGAATTTTATCGTGCTAATTACTTCTTTTTTAACATATGTTATACTTTTTTGGAAACTCCATAGATGGTAAAATTATTCGCATATGATGGCTCTCTTTTTTTTTTATCCTTCTCCTACTTCTTTTTTTCATGAATAAGAAAATTGAGAAGAAGAAAGAAAGTTTTCTTTTTAAAGAATTACTCAGCTCAAGCAATTTCTTTAAGGTTAAGAAGCACTGAAAAAAAGAAAACTTACTTGCCCTCAGTGTAATAAGCTAAACCTAATCAATCAACTTTATGAATTTCAAGAAGGGTGCAACAAGACACAAAATGGTTTAATTTGTAGGACAAAAAAAATAAATATATATATATATATATATAAATCGTATCAGGCCTCAGTAGTATACGTAAGCCTTTATACTTTTTTGTGTGAAATGTCTTGAATCAAGAATATGCGTAGTACTTTAAAAAGATTGCGTTTGAAAGAAGAAAAAAAGTAGTGTTGCATCCCACCATTTTTGGTAGCATGTATTAGATGGCCTATCCATTGGGATAAGTAAATCAAAGGGGTGGGAAAGTAAAAATAAAGATTGTGTAAGCAACATTTATTTATCGAAATCAAGGGTTTTCTCCATTTACATTTGCTTTCTTTTCCAGAAACAAAATAATATGTCGGAAATCCAATTTAGTATATGCTAAAAACTGCGCTTTTTTCCTTAAAGTTGACCGTACTTGGAGTTGTATTAGAGCAACAACAAGTAATCACTTTGGAGCAGAAGTTTAGTTTGACATGTATGAATTGTTAGCTACTAATAGAAGGCGAAATAAGCACAAAACCATATATTGATACTTGACATTTAATAACTTGTACATGTCACACTGTTGAATACACATCAGTTGAAGCAAGATTATCAAAGTTCCCACAATCAGTTTAAATTGTTGAACCAAGCACAACAAGTAGGGAATATGCTGAAAGTCACAGCCCGTTATTAAAAGAAAAACTTGTCCAAGATTTCGGAGTTACCATGTCATTTTTTGTTGGTCATGTTATTTGAGTGTATGACCTTGAGTCGAGTCTTTGCTGCAATCATACATTCTTACATAATCCAAACCCCCCCCCTAAAAAGTGTTTTTTGTGTTTTTCAAAGCCAGAGGATAGATAATGATAGTAACAATGCGTGAATTGTACAATCGTTCCATTTACACTCGAATACACAAGAATAACCTGGGAAATATTTGAGTGGTGACAAGAGTTAAAAAGTAACACTTTATACTTTGCACTTAACCAAGTTTGAGCAGTTTAAGCTGAAGAAATGGAGTACAGGTTATTAATTTTTTTTTTACCATTGGACCTATTGTTACAAATGAATGATATCTAAATTCAGAATTATCCCAGCACAAGTTATTTATTTTAATATATATAGTCAGTGATGTGTGTGAAAAACGATCCATTTCTTTTTGGACTTGGATAGATAAAAACATAGTAAAGCTTTCACTTTTATACACTCTTACCGTTCACTTGTCTATATTTTTATATTAGAAAACCTGCTTGATAGTAGGTTATTAAAAAACTGACCAAAATACAATAAGTCTCGCACACTCTGATGAATGTGAATCAAAGATATTTTGACCTCTATAATATAAATATATATATAGTTGCCTAGATAATGATAATACCATCTCCTGATATGTTTTAATAAACTTGAATAGGATAGACTTATTCATATGTGTGAAGCTTGCTGGTCGGTCTCAGGACACAACAACTTTCGATATCCAAATTTAGGAATTATCCACTAAATCTGATCCAGGATCTTGTACATAATTCTCAGGGTCCAGTCTTCTCGTTTAAAAAGTAAAACTCAACTCAAACGATGTAATACTACTGTTGTTGTTAAATTAGTTATCAGTATGGATAAAATTGTTCTGGCAAAGTCAACTTTATAACAACAACAACTATTTTGAATGCGATTTATCAATATCGTTTGAACTGAAAATGGGTCCCTTTCTTTAAAAGGTTTAGTTATGTGACCAGTCCTGGTAATAAGTAAATAAGAGAGCTTCTTGGTATTCTATTTTAGTAAACTATTATCAGGTTTATTGGTTCCTTGTAAAGTCTTGCTTTTTTTTTAATAGAGATGTATAAATTAAGTAATCTGAAGAAACATTTTGACTAGAAATATTTATCTCTTTCTTTCAAAAGATTTATTTTAGATATACAAAAATGGAGATTACTGATGTTTTGTTTTCTCACCTGATTCAACAAATTTAAAATACTTACATTTAGATTAAATATATCTGTGAAATTAAAGAGCTCTTCATCAATCGTAGAAAAATCCTCAACCACTCGATTCAACGTTGGTATTTCTAATCAAATAAATGCAGATTGAATTTATGCGGCTTAAAAGTTTAAGTCTTGCAGATATTATAAAAAAAAAGGAAAGTTCTGTTTAATGAAGCATATATGCACCAATGCTTTGGGTATTGAAATCTACTTCCAATGAAGGTAGATGTCAAATGACCGTCCAATACTTTATATTTTATAGGTGTACTATTATAGAAAAAGTAACCTTTTGGCGTTTTATACAGAGCTATGCATAGGATAATAGCTTTATCTTTTTTTAACGAGACCAACTATCAAAAATCTACGTTTGTACTTTGCTCTAAAAATACTTTTTTTTAGTATCCTATGTATCCGATATTATTGCTATTCCCGGTAATTAGACTTGAAAGATTTATATATTGTGGTGGTGTGCATTTATTCAAATGATTGCGTGATTATCAGAACACCCCTCAATTCGGCCTTTCAAGTGAGTGAATACCTACTGTACGAACCAAGCAATTTGAAGGTATTTGATCCCAAGTGACCTCGATTGGAATTTTAATCCTGTTACTTGAAAAAGTAAGGGGGCATTAAAAAGAAATTTAACTTCGCTAAATGCATAAATGAAACAATCTTAGAATCTACATATTCTATATCCAAATAATGAAGGCGAACAAACTGCATCAGCAATACTTTGAAGCACCTACATCTTTCAATTGAAGAGAGTAGAAAATGAATTCAGATGAAAGGAAGGAGAAAGAACGCATCATGTCTATTGTGGCATAGGTGAAAACAAAATCTTATTTTTTCAAAGAAGCCAATACGCTTTCACTGCTTTTCTCCTATTTTTGATCAATAATAACGTTGCTTCTCTTATTACCTCTCATCAAAATACCATGTTGTTATGTAGTTTTGAAAGCATGGGTAACCATTGATCATATGTATCCATTAAATTATAATTCATTCTAGTATCATTTTGAGCTGTATAAGCATATTTCCAAGAAAAAAAAAAAGAAGTGTGGGAAGCAGAAGTATCTTTTACATCTTTACTCTCATGTATAACCTTTTAACCCCCCTTGTTTTCTTTTTTGGATTTTTTTTAATTAAAAATGTAAATGATCAACCTGCAAAATAGGTAATTTCAATAAGTTTTTTATTATTATTATTGAACTGTACAATTATGTTTGCTGCTTTGGCGATCTGTGGTTAATTTAACAGATCGTCTTTTGTTCTCGCAAGATGTCTGGGCATCTAGCCCAATCTTCATGTGATAAACAACAAATGCATGCGTCTTGAAGCGTAGAAAAGTTAGGATACACCCTGTTTTCTTTCTTTCTTTCTTTGTTTTTTTTTAAGTAGATTAATTGTGATTGCTTACTTTTATCCATGCTTCTTCTACGGCAGGGAGATATTCTTTACCTAAACGTCTCTTAAGTGCAGCCAAGATGGCAGGTCCCATAATTGCTAGTTGGTCCGAATGAACATCATAGAAATAATGCCTTGCACCCAATTCCTGGAGTTTTTGAACTGTAAATTCCGATGATCCATCGTCATATGTGATATGTGATGTCGCTGCAGTTGTAATACTTTCTTGAAAGCTATTTGCCTTTGTTTCTTTTCTCTTTTTGGCATTTATTTCTCGAATAGACACCTTTGGATGCTCGGGTTCTGTAGCATTTGGTACTCTGGCAATGTATCCAAGCATGCCTGCCAATGCACGTGCTTGTAGGAATATATTAGAAAAAAGTTGTTTCAAGCTGGGATCCATTTCAAACAGAACCTCATAGAAAACCAATCCAAAAGCGTGCGATGGAGATACATGAATATCATCTTGTGGAAGACGTATTTCGGAAACCCGTTCCCATGAATATCTAACAATGTCAATTTCTGCTTGGGTTGGTGAAATTGCTTTATAAAGGTGGTGCGGGTCATCTTCAGATTGGACTGACTTTTTAGGAAGTGTCGTTGGTAAATTCGATGGTTCAAAAGGACATTGTCGGTTTGGTATCATGCTTTTATTAAAAGATTTATGTATAATTTTATTAGTAGTGATATGAGTATTAATGGTAGAAATAGAGGCAGTAAAAGTTATAGTAGTAATTACTGTATCTATCCATAAAATTGAGTGTATCTGCCTCTCTCTATATATATATCAATATGGAAATTAAAAAATAATTTTAAAGATAAAAGAAGAAGAAGAAAAAGAAAGAATGGAAAGGTAAAAGATATAAGGTAAAATAAATAAATAAAAAAAGTATAATAGTAATGCATACAGGACATAATA
>VCJK01000522.1:58447-71870 GCA_024139485.1 Backusella psychrophila | reverse complement strand
AAAAAAAAAAAAAAAAAAAAAAAAAAAAACAAGTTTATTTTTCTTGTGCTTACCTCGTCCTCTTCCAATAAAATATACTGACCCTTTGGACGACCCATACATTCTAAAGCAAACATGGTGATGGAGAGGATATAAGTAATAACAAAGAGTCCAAACACAATAGCATCGTATTCAAACTGATGATCGATGACACGGGTACGGAACTTTATGCTATTGACAATAATTTCAAATAACCAAAAGAAGAGTAAAACGGCAGATGAGATTGGATTACGGGTATACTCAATATGGTGCAATCTCGTAACAAATATCTAGAAGAAATAGAAATTATGAATCGCTCCATTTAATTTCATATTATTATAAAGTCGTACCAAAACGAGCAATGTAAAAGCTTGCGCCAATATTTGTGCATTTGTAAGCCAATGCGCTGTATCCATAACAATGGAAATGACGAGGCTCACAAATGTGATCAAACATAGTGATAATAATACAGTCTATGGTTGTCAATTATTAGCTAAACATGTAGAATTCCCGTTTTGTATAATATTTACAATTTTAGTAAAATAGATTCGATTTTTCGTCAATTCGGTTGGTAATGGTTCACGCTTGGCAAGCATAAGGCACCGAATCAGCCCGCCCACCAAAACAAACACAAGTGGGATAAAAGTGACGGCGCTTTTTTTAATTATAGAAAATAAATAAATGCATTACCATGTCAATTATATAATGGAAAACTTACGTATCCTCAAAACAGGGTGTAAAGTCTGGGTGGCGAATGCTCGAGAAAGGTCCCTGTTTAAATAACAACATTATTCATTTTATTTATGCAAAACTACAAAATATGTCAATTCGCTCTTACCCAACCCTCGGTGTTTCTACAGACACTGCCCCAACCCTCGTCAAAGGTTACTTCAGCAGGTGAAATAACCATTCGAGTTGTCATGCCGAGATTCGAATTTAATAAAAGTAAGAAGAAAGAAAAACGGATATTGCTCAAGATAAGGAAAAAGGTTTTTATACGAGTTTTTCCCCGCCATAACTCTTCGGAAAAACTAAACCAGTCACGCACTTTTTTTTATATGTTTACACATATTTTTTGTATTGCACAGTACACTTTATTTCGAAAACAACATGGCAAAGAAAGGTGGTAACAGTAAAGCTGAAGCAGCCAATGCTAAAAAGGCTGCTGTAAAGTCCGAGAAGGATAAGAAAAACTCGGCTGTTGCCGAGGCTGCTGAGGCTTCAAAATGGTCCGAGGGTGCCAAGAACAAGGCCTCAAAGAAGGATTTAGACGCTGAAAAGAAGGTAAATTATACAACATGACGCCCAACATTATTCATGTAAAAAAAAAGGAGGGTGTTGGTTTTCAAGTAGAGACGACATGTATTTTTAATCTTTCAAAAAAAAACATAGGCAGCTGTAGCTGCAAAGAAGGCAGAAGCTGCCAAACTTTTGGTAAGTTTACAGAGAAGAGATGAGCAAAGTTGTCTTATTAAACCACATAAATGATAGGCTGAAGAAGAGAAACAAGTTACAAAGAAACCCACCATGAAGGGTGTTGATGTGAGTTTAAATAAAGAGAGAGAGAGAGAGAGAGAGACTTGGATATAAATTAATGTTGATGTAGAAAAAAGCAGCTCAAAAATCTGCCAAGGTGGAAGCTGCTGGACAAGCTAGACGCGTTATTCCCGAATTCTCGGCCACCAACTTGGATGATGCCCTCGATCTTTTGTCGATTGATGAAGGCAAGGCAAAGAATAAGGATATTGAAAAGCACCCCGAACGTCGTTTCAAGGGTGCTTTGGCCGCATTTGAAGAACGTGAATTGCCCAGATTCAAGCAAGAAAATCCTGGTTTGCGTTTGAGTCAGTTGAAGGAGTTGATTTATAAGGCTTTCCAAAAGTCACCTGAGAACCCCTTTAATCAGGCCAATATTGTTCAATACAATGCTACTCAGGAGGATGCTCAACAATTGAAGGGTAAGAAACAAAATGCAGCTTGTATTTTCATCCACTGACTTTATTGACCATATTCTATATATTTAGATCAAAGAAACAAGGGTGTTGAAGATAGACTTCGTACCAAATAAGCTCTAAAAGAATAAAAGTTTTGATGTCTATATTTATTACTATATTTTATTTATTTTTATATGGTTTATGGATTCTTTTTCTTTTTTAAATACAACATCATGTTTAATGCACACGAGACACGGCTTCTTTAAAACCACTGATTTTAGTGCATTCACCCTTCAAATTATTAGCGGTAGGAGTATCCCATAAACCAGAAGAGATCATTAAACGGGAATAACGAAGACACACCTCTTCTCTAAAGTAATCATACAACTTTTTATTATATTTACGCTATAAAAAGTTGAGTTGTGATTAGACATTAAATCTCCGTTTATCCTATTACTCTTTACCTCTTTTGCTCTAGTGTCCTCAAGATAATGATGTGTTTGGTGAATCAAAAAGTCGCCGGGAAGCACCCAGTAATCAATCCCCGCTAAATAAATCTCATAGAGACAAGCTGCCTTGTTGGCACCGTAACCCACAAATCTTTCATCACACCAAGGAGAGCCCTCCTTTTTAAAGATGACATATGGCTCGTACGAGTAATTGTAATCAATGACCTTGTAGTGTTTCCTTGACTTGTACCATTTTGGATAATCCGAAGAACCGTGGCCACGTACCCAGCCCATATGGAACATGTCAATCTTTTGCTGGTTCACAATGTCGAGTAATGCTGTCTTGTCCTTTGGAAAGTCTCTCCAATCCATACCGTCGTCTTCTTCCAAGTATTCGAAAGCGGGCACAACAAGGGCGCCTTTTCCACTTCTTAAAATGCCCATCAACTCGGGATTGCCTCTGACGGAAGCTCTGAAATCCGTACACAGGTGAAAATCAACATCCAACATCATAATATAGTCGGTTCTGGCAAAGAACTTGGCAACATTTCTCCACATATTAAACTGTCTATCAAACTTGTCGACCACAAGATGAATATCAACATAGCGTCCCATGTCAGGGTTCTCCTTGTAAATATCATGCAAATCTCCAAGAATCGTGTCCTTTGTGTGATCGTCATTGACGTGGATGGCACAAGAGATGGGGCCCTTGTAACGGGTGGCTAGTCGACTTAATACCTTGAATCGATTGTGTGTCACAAGTGTAGAAATGGTAATGTCTTCTTGTTCGAATTCATTGGATGCTTTAAAGTAATAGGGAATCACTTTGGATGGCCCCATCGCTTCTGAAAATACTTTGCTCAATACAATTTCTTCCGCGATTGTTTGATTATTGCTGCCTATTATGTATTTTTAATATATTCCGCCCTTTCGAGATATACCACAAATCATTAACAAAAAAAAAAAAACTTACCTTGAGCATTTGGCCAGTTGACGACTTGTGCTGTGTGGTATCGTTCTTGAAGTTGACTGACGCCTAACGCACTGGATGACTGAGTGTTGAATTTCGGTGATGTCGTTAAAGATGAATCAACCCAGCCAAAGCCAAGCAAGTGTAAAGTGCTATAAAGCAACGAGCAACCTAAATATATACTCAGACAGACTTTGAGTAGTCCAGAAGCCGTTAGGGTTTCTTTTATCATTTGTCTATTTATATATTTCTATGTGTCTTTTTTTTTTCTGTTTTTTTAAAAAAAAATAAAAGAATGGAAAAAGAGAAGGAAAGAAAAGGAAAACACAGTTAATAAAAACAAAAAAGACGGAGTGTAATAGGATGTGTAGTACAATGTGATGGAAATAGAAATCCAATTTGAGGCAAAGGATTCCTTTGTGGTACTACCATAATAAAAAATAAAACTCAGTTCTTGTCGTCTCCTATTTCATTTGCCTTTGTTATCATTAATGGTTCTCCCCTTTTCTTTCTCAAGTGCAAGTAATATAATAATGTACAAGTACATGACATTATAGATTACTAAATAAGGAATCAAGAACAACGATGATGACTACTTGTTTAAAGACAATCATTCGTTTTTTAAAAAATAAAAAATTGGAATTCGCTGTTCCTGAAATTCACTAAAAAAAGAAAAAATAGTCGTCTTGTCCTGTCAAAAACTGCGTGTGCTTTTTTTAAAATTAGATTATTCAATTAAACGTTTTATTCTTACCATATATCACAAATATAAATATATATATTTTTCATGCTTTAAAATGATAAACTGATCTTTTTATAACATGTAAGCAAACCAAAATGGTTATATGTAGCTATAGGCGTTTTACATTATACACGACACATTACTTTAAAGAAACATCTTTAATTGAGAAGACATGAATTCACATATGGTCAAATTTAGGGGAAAGGGGTGGGGGGGGCTTGCCCCGATATTGGGAATTATTGTTTTTATTTACAACAGCAAAAAATGGGTACCTCTATTTAAAGATTTTGATGGAATGCTCCATTCTATACAGTCAGACATAGGATTATATGAAACATTTCAAGAAAAATAAATCATAAAATAAAACAAGTAAAAGATCAAGGACAACCTGTTTATTATTTATGCGTTCTTATCAATGACAATTTATCAAGATGATATTATACGGATGAATCATTTGTAAGCCGCAACCATCATATAAATAGATTAATACTTTATAAACATTTATTACCATGTTGATGGTGTGCGAATCCAGGACTGACCTGAGCACCCGGTGGTTATCTCTAGTGATTTGAAACAAGGCTTTTGTAATATCAGGAAAATAGGAGATTCTTCCATCTGCATCATGACGTGCTCTTGGTGATACCATTGACCACCACATTTGACCATAACTACACTGCTGGTCTGGCAAGAACTTGGCTATCTGAACATACGTATAAATCTTTTCACAGTTTGAGGACTTTTATACAAGTAAGCAGGTAGGAAATTGGAGGTTTTGTAAAGAAAAATGATTGCTTCTATATTAATCACAAGTTTTTTTTTTCTTCTTGTTTCTGCAGAAATGTTTCTAGAATTCGATCATGTGGCCTTTTTTTGACACTCATTCATTAAATCAAGATTGTTGGTAACGAATTGATTCCAACTTTCAGACATGCACGATGAGTTTGAGTCTTTAACTGGAAAAAAGCGCTCCCTTATTGTTGCATATTATACTCAAGATATGATATACGTAGATTTGAAGCGATCGGTCTTATCTACTCGTTTGATAATCAAAATCATTTCGATTATCATTTTTCGAAACATGGGTTTAAGTATTGCCATTTAAGCATGCGATAGTTTCTAGAATAAAATGCTTTAATATCAAGTCTTTGCCAAGAACGAGCATCTTATCCCTAAAAATATATTTCAGCCAGTCCAATGGTTGCCTTTAAAAGAAAAAGTGATTTTACAGAAATTCGTACAAGTCATGTGAGCTTAGCTTTCTAGGCAAAGGCACCAAGTTCATTTTCGTGTTACTTAATAAAAAGTGGACAGCCTTTGGCTATGACTGATATTGGTGACCTTTATGAAAACGGCCATGGCCTTACTAAAAACATCGACACTGCTATTGAGTGGTACAAAAAGGCGATTGATCATGGGGTCATGTATGGCCAATACAAGTTGGGCACTTTACGAGACTCAAGAGGAAGTCAAAGATCTGCAAAAGGCGATTTATTGGTATCAAGAGGCAGCAAATAATAATATTGAACAAGGAAATGGAGCAGCGGAAAGACTAAACCGAGAAGGATATTATGTCGATGACAAGCATAAAGGTATTACTTGTCGACATTTGATTTTTTGAATAACAACAATTACTAAATAATTTGATTCGAAGAAGAAGAAGAAGAAGAAGAAGAAGAAATACAAGTACTCGATTGAGAACCCCACAACGAAATTGCTAGTACTAATGATGATCAGAATCAACCTGCTTCTTCTTCAAAAGTCAACTATGATCAAATCACCAATTCAGTCGAGGACAAGATGAAAAAATTAGAAGAAGCCCTTCAATTAAAAATGAAAATGATGGATAACGAAAATAAGAAGGACAAAGCTGCACTCAAGGCTCTCCAAAAAGAACAGACACACAAAAAATGAAGAAAACAGACAACTTTGAGAAAAAGTGGCAAATTTGGAAGCACAATTGGAGGGAAATAACAATGATCTTAACTATGATTCCTCGGATAACGATGACGATATTAACTATGACAGTGAACTCAGTAGCCATGAGGAAAAACGACAATAAGAAGAAATCTTCTTCCATGTCTAGTAAGCACTAATACATCAAATACAATCAGGAGACTTTTGGCAGTACAGTCAATGAATAAAAAATAGTGTTCAAAATTCAATTTTGATAAAGTGAACCACCACTTTTAAAATCTCTCGTTTTATGTTCCAATATCGAGCTTTCTACTCACATACTTCATAAGCCAATTGCCTAAAAAAGTCTATTTGAAGAAGTAGAGAATGAGAGTGAGTGAGAGAATATTTATACTGCCAAGTGACTACTATGATGATAGTACAGTGGCCTCTCGATAAATTCACCTTCAAGGGGAGTGACAAAAGTAGTGAATTGATAAAGGTGTGAATTAATCAAAGTAGGAATTTCTCGAGGGACCACTGTAGATAAAATAAGTTATATTTTATCATATTTAAATAACAAAAGAGAGAGAGAGAGAGAGAGAGAGAGAGAGACAGCAAGCCTTTGAAGAGTGAAATTTTTTTTAGACAAAAGATGCCATATGCCATATATAGTATTTCTGTGCTCGGCTCTTTATTGGCTATCGAATTAAAATAGAAAGAGCAATAGCAGAAATAGTCCTTTTTTTTTTGGCAACAAATGTTAACAAAATGCTTGTGAAAATACCACAGACCTTGTGGTTCGAGACCATCCTAATTTATTGTAACATTATTATCATTTTGCTAAAAAATGAATCACCAACTATATTTAATGTAAATACTTTAGACATATTGGACAACATTTTAGTTTTCAAATGAACACAGAACCATTTTAAATACAATTCTTTGATATTAGCTTTACTACAGGAGGTGTCTCCCACGAGTTTTTATATGTTTTATCAATGATTCCACCGATTCATACCACGTGAAATTCTAAACTAGCAACATTTTCAAAGGTATATAGGCATATTGGTTTTTTTATTTATTTTATAGCGTATATAGAACAGTTATGTATTATGTATCATATGGACATTTTGCAATTATCAAGATATGGGGTTTAGCTATTTACATGATCTTAAGCAAATAAGTACAGTGGATAATTTCTCGAATCACCGACACTGAAAGACCTGGGACGATAACTTTTGGTATAATTATTTTTCAATTGGTCCATGGTGCTTGTAAGAGGAAGAAAGCTTCTGTCATGAGGAAGGGGGTTGTTTGTTCTTGCGATAGAATATGACTGTTGTTTGTTGGATGATGCCAAGATGGACTGTAGCTCTTGACAGGCATCGTCTAGTTCATTTTCAAAACAATGTGATGTGATAGATGGAGGCTTTCTTGGACAGGGTGCTATTATGTTCATATTTACAAAAAAAAATTACAATACAGAGAAGAAAGAAAAGTAAGAAAAAAAAGGCAAAACGACCAGAGTCAAAAACAAAAAAAACAAAAAATGGCGGAGTTCTAATACTGCCTTGGTCCCTTAACGCATCACCATTGTTGCGCAGCTACGATGGCGTATGCATATATGCTCTATGAATTACGTATCATCCATTAATGAAAATTATAAATAGTTAATTCGCTTAATCCCGGCCATTCAATGATACAAGAGATTTTACCATTAAATTTTTGTATACAAATACAAATATGCTTATCGACAACCATTAATATAAACTTTTAAGGAGAAAAAAAAAAAAGAAACTCATGTCTTTTTTTAAACTTGCATAAGTTTTGAAAACAATGGTGAAACGTTCATCTGATCCATATGGAATCGTTTTCCGATAAAATAGAGAAAAACCAATTATCAAGGCGTTAATGTTTACTTCCAGCAAAGCTTAACATAAACAAACCATATTTAAAATTTTACGTTTATCTGCGATAATCACTCCCCAAAACAAACCAATTTTCCTTAAATCACGATCGAAAATTATGACACTGGATCAACATCAGAACCAAAGAAAGCGATAGCATAAATTATGAACCCCATTTTTCAAAAAGCCTTGTTTTATGATAAAGAAATGAATGTATATTTTTTATTTTATTGAATATGAAACAGAGAAATATCTATTAAGTGAATCTACAATAAGGGGAAATGAAAAGAAATAATAATTAAATTTTAGCATCAACGAACTCGCTCCAGCTCTTGACTTCGTCGGGAATATCAGATGAACTATATGGTTTATCGGTTCTGTAGCGAGCACAGGCATCAGCGAACAATACAGAAACCTTGGAATCATTCAACAAAGGAATACCAAAGTCGACGGCAGCACGACGGCAGACATATCCTTCATCTAACTGATCAGGGGCACGGATCTTTGCAAGATGCATAACGAAATCAATGTTATTCTTCTTGAAGATTATGTTCAACTCACGCTTATCCTCAGCATTAGCAGCAATAGGCAAGACAGTGACCTTAACCTGGGCTTGTGATTCAAGGAATACCTTGTCCTGTTCAGTAGGAACGAAAATGGGGTGACCCAATTCATTGGCGAAAACCTGTGCAATGTGAATGTAGTCCTTGGCATCAGTAACGGCATCACCACCAATCAATACACCGCTACCACGAACGGGGATACGGAAGTTTTGTGTGGCTTGGATGGCGGCCCAGAAGGCTTGATATTTATCTTTACCGAAACAGGCAACTTCACCAGTAGAGGCCATTTCAACACCCAAGAAAGGATCAGCACCCTGAAGACGAGTCCAAGAGAATTGAGGAACCTTGATGGCTTGGTAAGCGTATTCCTTCTTCATCAAGTTAACAGGCTCGGGGACTCCCTTACCAGCGAGGGCACGAGTAGCAACATCAATAAAGTTGACACCCAAAACCTTGGAGACGAAGGGGAATGAACGAGAGGCACGGAGATTACATTCAATGACCTTGAGAAGGGGCTCTTGTCCAGGAATATCCAACTTGATGATTTGCATGTTGAAAGGACCAGTGATTTCGAAAGCACTGGCGACCTTGTCAGCAATTTCCTTGAGACGATCCATGGTGTTCTCGGAGAGATCACGAGGAGGAAGAATAAGAGAAGCATCACCAGAGTGAACACCAGCATTTTCAACGTGCTCAGAGACAGCATGGACCAAGACGGTACCCTTGCTAGCAACAACATCAACATCGATTTCTTGAGCGTTTTCAATGAATTTGGTAACAACAACAGGGTGAAGAGGAGATACATCAGTAGCTTCGGTCAAGTTGCGACGGAGGGCCTCTTGGTCATAAGCAACGTTCATGGCAGCACCAGACAAGACATAAGAAGGACGGACAAGAACAGGGTAACCAACATTGTTAGCAAATTCAAAAGCAGCTTCAATGCTGGACAACTCCTTCCAAGCAGGTTGATCAACGTTAATCTTATCCAACATCTTGGAGAATTGGAAACGATCTTCAGCAGCATCAATCATCAAAGGTGAAGTACCGAGAATGCTCAAATTGTTTTCATGCAACTTCAAAGCAATGTTTTGAGGAAGCTGACCACCAACACTTACCACAACACCCTTAGCAGTTTCCAATTCTGCAATATCCATAACACGTTCAAAACTCAATTCCTCGAAATAAAGACGGTCACATTCATCAAAATCAGTTGAAACGGTTTCAGGGTTGTAGTTGACCATAATAGTCTTTTCACCCAAAGCACGAAGGGCACGAGTACAAGAGACACCACACCAATCGAATTCAACAGAAGAACCGATACGGTAAACACCGGAACCAAGGACCATGGTACCTTGATCATCAAAGGTGACATCGTTGGTCTTGGCATTGTAAGTAGTGTACAAGTAGTTGGTGTGAGCAGGGAATTCAGCAGCAACGGTATCAATACGCTTAACATTAGGGATAATGTCATTTTCCTTACGAACGGCACGAACTTCCAATTCGGTGGTACCAATCAACTTGGCAATCTTAATATCGGCAAAACCGGCCTTCTTGGCACTGTGAAGTAAGCTAACAGGCAACTCCTTGATACCATTGATATTCTCGGACAAATTGATTTCGATATTAGCAATGTTTTGCAACTTGTAGAGGAACCACTTGTCAATGTTTGTCAACTTGTTGATAACATCAACAGTATACTTGTCGCGAATAGCCTTATCCTTATTCAACATAACTTGGGCAACAGCAAAGACACGACGATCAGTAGGATCACTCATGACATCATCAACATCTTCGAAAGGCTGGGAAAGGGGCTCGAAACCTGACCATGAAGGATCAACTTGACGAATAGCCTTTTGGAAACTCTCTTCAAAAGTACGACCAACAGCCATAACTTCACCAACAGATTTCATGGCAGAACCAACGTGGCGATCAACATACTGGAACTTGCTCAAATCCCAACGAGGAATCTTGGTAACAATGTAATCGAGAGAGGGTTCGAAACAGGCAGTAGTAGTCTTGGTGACGGCATTTTGGAGACTGGGGAGAGTATGACCAAGAGCAATCTTGGCAGCAATGAAAGCAAGAGGGTAACCAGTGGCCTTGGAAGCCAAAGCACTGGAACGACTGAGACGAGCATTGACTTCAATAACCTTGTATTCCAAACTGTAAGGGTTGAGAGCATATTGAACGTTACATTCACCAACAACACCCAAATGACGAATAATCTTGATGGCAGCAGTACGGAGCATGTGGTACTCTTCATCACTCAATGTTTGGGAAGGAGCAACGACAATAGATTCACCAGTGTGAATACCGAGGGGATCAAAGTTCTCCATGTTACAAATAGTGATACAGTTATTAGCAGAATCACGCATAACCTCATACTCAACTTCCTTCCAACCCTTCATTGATCTCTCTACCAAAAGCTGGGGTGCAAGTGCCAAAGACTTTGTAGAGAGCGAACGCAATTCAGCTTCATTGTCAGCGAAACCAGAACCAAGACCACCCAAGGCGAAAGCGGAACGGACAATGACAGGGTAACCGATTTCTCTAGCAGCATCCAAAGCTTGTTCGACGGTATCGACAGCAGTAGATTGAGCAACAGGAATATCGATTTCTGGATAAAAATAAACTCATATTAGAAAAATAGATCATCTCTTATCTGCGGAGATTTAACACGCAGGGGCAAAAAAAAAAATGCTAAAAAAAATTTTTTTTTTAACTTACCATTAAGGGCCTTAACGAACAAATCACGATCTTCGGATGTAATAAGAGTTTGGATAGGGGTACCAAGGACCTTAATGTTCAAACGCTTAAGGATGCCCATACGGTCCAATTCAATACCACAGTTAAGGGCAGTTTGACCACCGAAAGTAAGAAGGATACCATCGGGGCGCTCTCTTTCGAGAATATTAGCGACATACTCGGCAGTAACAGGAACGAAATAGACCTGATCGGCCAAGGTGTGAGAGGTTTGAATGGTGGCAATGTTAGGATTAACGAGAATAGTCTTAACACCGGATTCCTTCAAAGCCTTGATAGCTTGAGAACCTATTCAAATCAAAACGTAATTGATTAATTACCAATTACATTGATAGATTTATATATAATCTGGGGTAGACTAAATTACCTGAATAATCAAATTCACCAGCTTGACCAATGCTGAGACCACCGGAGCCTACAACAACAACCTTCTTGACGTCGACAAGAGGAACATTGGAAAGGATTTCCTCCGAAACCTTAGCGGCAGCTCCTTCGCGAGAAGAAATAGGAGGGGTAGTAAGTTTAAGAGAGGGTTCAGTAGAAGTGCGGCGTCCTTGCATATTACTTTATTAAAATGTTGTCAATATAAGTTTTGTCAAATGCCAATAAACCCGAAGTTATCAAATAAAAAACAATACACATACAATCAGAAAAATAAAAACTTTGTTTTCCTTAACTGTTGTACCAGTTTGTTTTAATAAAAAAAGAAAGATTTAAGTTTGGTAAAACAAAAAGGAAAATGGAACATAGGTTGCGATCTTTTTTTGCTTAAATATGCTTCCCAAAAAAAAAAAAAGTGACTATTCTGGGGGTGATAGTGAGTCATCACTCGTCCTCTCTTATTCTGAATTTAATTTAAGCTTGTTCCGCCCGCCCGCCAGATCGGGGAATCAAATATTCTCATAATAGCCATTTGTTTATCAACTTTTTAGATGAGATAGTTATCTATGAAGTCAATTGTGTAAGCTTTGCCCAACCGAACATTTGGGTACTTCGGTGTTGCAAAATTAACAAGGTACTCGGCTATCATTATGAATGTTCAAGATGTACTGATCTCAACTTGTTTATCAAAAAAAAAAATCCTGCTTTTTAATTGACGTAAACCAATGATCACCTACCAATTCGATCAAAACAAATGACGCACTTGGCTTATCTAACCCAATTACTAGTCTTTATATTTTAACAGCTGCTAACTAATGCTACAGCCATTCTTTTCGGAGTAAAATTAAGCGAAGTGACAGGTTTAAAAAAAGTTTTTTTTTAATCATCTTAACAAATCATAAGCCCCTAATTGCAAACCCATTCTATGTGCAACCAGGTACAGGATTAGGCGTCTGTGTTTCCTTTAGACCAGCACACAAACGATCTCAGGCCTCTGGAACTTTTAATTTTAGAGATTTTTTTTTTAGAATTTAATAGGCATGTGATAGTTGTGCAAAGACATGCTCTCTCCAAGATAACGAAGATTATTGTCTCACTTGAACGCATTGATATTTATATATATTTTACATTTCAATCCTTTGATATTAAAATGGAAAGAATTAGATAAAAGACAATTAGTAAAACGTCACATCTCTCTCTTTCTCCTTTTTTGTAGTAAATTTCTTTGGGGAGATTTATACGTTAATGAAAGTCGCGGAATTATACCTTTGAAAAATTTTAATGAATGCCCCCATAAAGTCTATTTCCTTCATATCATTCAACATAACCTGTGCCATTGCTTCTGTTAAGGAAAAAAATAAATATGATCTATAAGCCTATTCATTCGTAATCTTCTATAAAAAAAACCAATATCTTTTCATCAAGATTGTCTATTTTTTAAACTAAAATAATACACAGCGATATATTTTCAAACATGTTCTATTGTCTGCGTTTTGAATATTTTAGACTAAAGTACATTGTTACACAATGATTATGGTATAATTTTGATTCTTCCACGTTTTTTATGTTCATTTGTTTTTTTTATCCATTTTACCTTACTATAAATTACATTTACATTGGTTGAAGTCTCTAGTAGAATCAATAAAATAGCTTTGTAATAAAAAAATATAGCGTAACCAATATGTTGGTAATAAACTCAGAGGAGATAAGGCTAATCTGGATTTCTTAATTCAAAGCAAGTTTTTTTTAGTGCGACAATAGTATTTTTTGATAGATCAATAATGATAACAAATGTGAAAA
>VCJK01000522.1:27371-44023 GCA_024139485.1 Backusella psychrophila | reverse complement strand
AAAAATAAAAAAAAAAAAAAAAGTACACGTATTCCCTTTTTTTTCGGGCTACGGGATCCATTTTCATTGGCGTTCCCCTTTTCTTTCACTTTTTACCCTAACATATTAAATATGTCGCATATATTTCTGTTGTTATGCGTTCTTACTAATCACGCATAAAGACAAGATAAGATATCAATGGGAGAAAGAGAGATATTTAAATTTTTTTATTATTGATGATAACACCCATAAATATTTACAATTATGTGATATATAAAAGGAAGTCAGCGTGAGGGTTTAAATAAGGCTTTGTTTATTTACTCATGCAAATTTGGTTTTTTATATTGATCATTTGAGCTCATTTAAAACACACATGCGAATAGTCAATGCACTCTGTTCGATATACAACATAGTAATGATAAGAATTAGACTTTTTATTTTATTTTTTCTTTTGTTTCCTTCTTGTCACAAGTCTACCTTATTTACCTTCTAGAATCGAAGCCTTCTAGCGATTTTAAGAATAGAGTAGCTTAAAAAAGGTTTTCAAATAAATAATATAATATAAATAAATAAATAAGTACTAAACAGAATGAACTATGAAACGTACGTTTAGCTTTGAAAAAGAAAAAGGAACAGTCTTTTTCGTTGCATTTGTTTGTTTTTATATATATATCTGTTCGAAACTATTTATAACAAAAAAGGAGGTTTCAACTATTAAAAAAAAATGAATAAAAGCTTTATAACAAGAATTGTGATTATTTTTTTAAATCTCTTTCTTTCTCATTCTAAACAGTTTAAAAAATCATGAGCTTTTTTATAAAAAGCAGAAAGGGATATTCCACCATCCCTTCCTATGATGATGAAAAGATACCACAACAACCTACCAAAAAGAGTTGGTCACTAAAAGCACCCTCTCGAAATGGAAGAAAGGTTATTTGTACATTTTTATTCTTTATGACTTCCATGTATTTTATTCATCATTTTATATCCACTTATATCGGACTTGGTAAGTTCTTACTCTTCATTTACATATCTCCATCTAACCCGCTATCTAGCTTTACCTATTGAAACAGCCAGTGATTTAATCAAATCCGTCCCATCCAGCGATCACATCAAAAGTTATCTTGAAATTTATGCATCAGAATCACACTTGGCAGGGTCTGAAAGAGACCACGCATTGGCAAACTATACGCGTGACCAATTTGAAATGTTTGGGCTTGAAACAGAAATGGAGACCTACTATCCACTCTTAAGTTATCCCATCACCCGTCAACTCACCTTGGTCAATGTCACAGATGAAATCTACCAGGCTTCTCTCTCTGAAGACAACCGACATGCTCTGCCAACGTTTCATGCATATTCTGCAAATGGAAATGTCACTGGTACCATGGTGTATGTCAATTATGCGCGTGTCGAGGATTTCATGGAGCTGTCTACACGCAACATTTCGTGTCAGATTGCGCTTGTGAGAACCGGCATGGTGACACGTGGTGCAAAGGTCAGAAATGCACAGAATTTTGGATGTCAAGCTATTGTCATTTATACCGATCCAGAAGATGAAGATGCTAGTCATAAAGATGATCCACAGGGTTCAAGGCAAGTTTGTTATACATTGTCTATTTCATTAAAAAAAAAAAAATTAACCTCTTTATTAGACGCTCTTCCAATTCTGTTGAAAGAGGTTCTGTTGAATTTTTAACCACCATGCCAGGCGATCCTTTAACACCAGGTTATGCCGCACTCGATACCAACACGACCCGAATCGCCCTCAATGAGACGACAAATCTACCAAAGATCCCATCCTTGCCCATCTCTTGGCAGGATGCGATTCCATTTTTGAAAGCGCTTGAAGGCTTTGGTGACCAGATCCCCACATGGGCAGGCGGTATCCAGGACATTCAATACTATACAGGTCCAAACACTGAATTGAAAGTGAATCTTGTCAATTATAATGATTTCCAGGTTAAGCCCATTTGGAACGTCATTGGAAAGATCAAGGGCACTTCTGAACCAAATAGAACCGTCATCATTGGCAATCACAGAGATGCATGGGGATACGGTGCTGTTGACCCATCGTCTGGTTCTGCTGTCATGGTAAAAGATGTGTCAAATTAAAAATGTAAAATTCATTCATATTAACATTTTAATGATTTAGATGGAATTGGTACGTACACTTGGCGTACTAATGAAACGAGGCTGGCGCCCCAAGCGCACCATCATTATTGCCTCGTGGGACGCCGAAGAATACGGCTCCGTTGGCTCGATTGAATTCACTGAACGATACCAAAAAGAGCTCCAAACCGATACCATTGCCTACATCAATGTCGACCATGCCGTGAGCGGTCGTCACTTTACTGCGCAAGCCTCCCCACTTCTCAACCGCTTACTCTACCAGGTCACCGAAGAGGTGCTTGACCCCTTTACCAGTCAAAGTGTGCTTGATCGCTGGAAGCATGACCGTCAAGTCGAAATCAATGATCACATGCACGAACCATTAACCGATCCCCTCAGCTCCAACCGCGATCATGTTGGTTTCTTCCATCACCTCGGTATCCCCAGTGTCTCGTTTGGTTTCCGCGGTTATGACTACAATGGTCATCACAGTCTCTATGACGACCTGGATTGGATGATGGAAAAGGGCGATCCTACCTTTGAATACCATCAGACACTGACCAAGATTTGGGGACTTGTACTCCTCCACTTATCTACAGATGAAGTGCTCCCATTCTCACCCTTTGATTATGCAAGAGAAATTAGTCGTGTTGCCGACTCTGTCGCAGCCCATCAAGGATGCCAAACCGTCCCCTTTGTCTCATCTGCATTGACCACGCTTTTGGAAACCACGCTTGATTTTGATAAAAAGTTGCGTAAATTGCATCACCAGCTTGAAAAGAAGAAGCACAAGACGCACAAGATGAAGAAGCATATCCGTCATTTTAATGAACGCATGGTCTACTTTGAGCGTGCACTTTTGGAGACCCAAGGGATCTGGTATCGCCACATCATCTATGGTCCTGATGTGCTGACGGGTAAGACGGTGACACTTCCATGGGTTTTAGAGTCTATCCGCTCCAAGGATGAAGATCAGATCAAAACGGCGCAGGTGCATCTGGGTACCGCATTGTTGAAGGCTGAAAAGGTGCTACGAGGTTATTTTCCACAATACGACGTGGATATTTAAAAATCCGCAAACTTTTTTCTTAAAAAATAAATAAAATAAAGTTTGACATTCCCCTCCCCTGCTTTTCTATTTTTTTTTTTTAAAAAAAATGTTGTCTAGTGTTTTAAAAAGACGTTGTTTTAGTACTTGTAGTGTGTTGAATGCCAAAAAGGCATCAAAAAAGAATATAAAAAAGAATGAAGTAGCGGAAAAAGTGATTTTGGGTAGACCTTCCAATAACTTGAGTGTTGGTGTTGTTGGTTTACCAAACATTGGGTGAGAAAAGGGGGAGATATATACAACATAATTATATATATATATGCTAAATATTAATATTATAATAGAAAATCATCTTTATTCAATGCATTGACACATAGTAGTGTACCTGCAGAAAACTATCCTTTCTGTACCATTGGTAAAAAGAAAAAAGAAAACCTATATCTTACAATCCAAACTCACGCAAAAGACGATAGATCCTTCTGAGGCTCGTGTCTATGTTCCAGATCAACGCTTCGATTCGCTTTGTGATATTTATCAACCCAAGAAAATCACACCAGCTCATGTAAAAAAAAAGAAAGAATACGACTCTATATATATAGTTTTAACCCATAAAAAGTAGCTGACAGTGATGGATATTGCTGGACTTGTCAAAGGCGCCTCGCAAGGTGCAGGACTCGGCAATGCCTTTTTATCCAATGTCGCCTCTGTCGACGCCATTTACCACCTTGTGCGTGCATTTGAAAATGAAAATGTCACTCATGTTGAAGACACGGTTGATCCTGTTCGTGACTTGGAAATCATTCAAAATGAATTACGCTTAAAGGATGAGGAGATGCTTGAAAGAAAACTAACCGACCTGAGTAAATTGACAAAACATGCCAAAAGCAACAAAGAAGAACTTGTAAGTTTATCAATACAAAAGTGGGACAACTTGTTTATTTTTGTTTTTATAGAGTGTGATTGAAAACGTGGCTGAATTTATGGCAAAAGGAAACGATGTACGAAAAGGAAGCTGGACCGCACAGCAAGTCGAGTTGATCAATGGACTACATTTATTGACAGCAAAACCAATGATTTATCTTGCAAATATGAGTGAGGAGGACTATCAGTCGAATGAAAACAAGTTTTTGCCCTTGATTCAGAAATGGGTGGATGAGAACAATAAAGATGATTTGATTATACCACTTTCCGTCATGTTTGAATCCAAGGTAAATAGGAGATATAGAGAAGATATTGGATTTTCAAACTATTGTTTTATAGATTGCAGACATGTCAAAGGAAGAAGCAGCGAATTACCTTGTACAAAATAACATGACTTCACAATTACCCAACATTATCTTGGCAGGTTATAAGGCATTGGATTTGATACATTATTTTACATGTGGTCAACAGGAAGTGAGAGCATGGACTGTTAGAGTGAGTGTTGTTAAATGTCGATATATGGATGTGATGTTAAAATTGTCTTTATTAGAATAACTCAAAGGCACCTCAGGCAGCAGGTGTGATTCAGTAAGTTGTCATGTATAGAATATAATCACACTTTAAACTAAATGTGGTCAATGTATAGCACTGATTTTGAGAGAGGCTTTATCTCTGCAGACATTATGAAATACGACGACCTTAAACAATTGGGCTCAGAAAATGCAGTAAAGGCAGCAGGCAAATACTTGCAAAAAGGAAAGGACTATGTCATTGAAGAAGGTGATATTGCACATTTCAAGGTAAATACAAACATGCTTTAATGATGATGATGATGAGTTTACTAACATCTATTGTAGTTTAATGGTAGAGTTTTTTTACAAGTTAAAATGGTAATCTCTATTTCTAACCTCTCTTTTTTTTTTATTTTAGTTACCAAAAACAACAATAAATAAAGGATAAAAATGTATAGAATAAATATCCTTATGATCATTATAGAAAAGCACAATTGGTTTGACTATAGCACTGAATGTTCATATGACACATAAATGTGCTTGGTTATTCCTTTTTTTTATAAACAAGTAACCTACAAAAAAATGCAATGCAAAATCAACCAATGGCAAATGGACTAAAAATGATGTCGTCATTGTCACAATCAACGCAGAAAATAGTCTCCCAAAAAAAAAAAAAAAGACACAGTTCTTCTTACTTTATACTTTATTATTTTCTTCCTCCTACTACAGTGTTGATTGTGTGTATTGGACTTTAAAATGCTACAGCAACAGGAATATCCTAAAGCAATTCAACCTCGTTCTTCATCCACCAGACATTGTGTAGAAGAAGAACAACAACAACAGCAGCAGCAACAACAACAAGAGGAACTGACAGAAGACAAAGTAGATGCAGAAGCAAGTCGTATACTCATGGACTTGGCTAATCAAGAGTATACAACACCTTTAAAGAGCCTACTGGGTAAGTTGAAAAAATGTTGTCCAAAGATATTGCTTTATTGATATCTGTATACATATTTAGAAACAATGACGTTGAATAGTGAAGGTTTGCTATTTATATAATTATAGATGACATTGATTGATTGATAATAACAATGCCACATTCAAGATACCAAAGAACAATACCAGCAGGATCCAATTATGTTGTTGGCGGCAGCTGCAGCAGCGATAGATGATGGAGGGAAATACAAAAAGAGAACTTATGAAAGACGAGAGATCAAAATACAATCAAGACATGGTAATCTTTGAAACACAAAGTCAAAAAGGTCCCTTTTTTTTTTACAAGTATTTTTTCAGGTACATCCAAGCGTAAATCAATCAGTCAAGAAGACATGCATGATATTAGACGTCATCGAGCTAATAGTAAATCCTTGGTATTGTCGTCTTCTCATAACACGTCGAATCACACATCAGAAATAAAAGGGGTAAAAAAACTGGGTTTCAGATGTTGGAATATGTGATTTTTTTTAACCCTTTTTTATAGAATGAGTCGCAACATGCATTTTCATGGCAGTATTTATCAATGGTAAGCACACAACACACATATAGATAATTGTATTAATAATGACGTTGTATATTTTGATATAGAAAAAGAACCCTCGTATTAAGCGAAACGCAATGCATGCGTACATCACCTACATGATCTACACTGACATTGCCCATTCAAATAGTGTAAAGTATTTATATATAGCAAGTGAGAGTGTGTGTGTAACCCATTTTAATAAATCATATAGAAAGTCAGCTATGATCAAAAGGAACAGCAAGATGAACGGAAATATGGAGGATTAGCAGCAGCAAGTCAACATGACAATACCAATAATGGGGCTATTATGACTAGACCATTGACTGATTACTTGTTTGAACGTAATAACACTAATAATAACACTAATAATCGCTTGCTACCACCAATACAGGCATCAAGTGCTACATCACCTTCATCATCATCAGCGTATGAAAGATCCCCATTTGTGTAATAAAAATACTTGTATTGTATGACCGTTTGGGTGTTACAATCATATAAAATAAATAAATATGATCAACATCCCTTCTTTTTTTATTATTATGATGGTTATGACAGTAATCAATGTAAACCCTTCACGAATGAATATGAATTATGCAGCTCTCTTGATTTCGTGTTTTTAGATAGGCGCTGGAACCAAAAGAAAAAAAAAGAAAAAGAAAAATCATACTACTTATAAGGAAGGTGTGTTGTCAAGGCGTCAAGGCACAAGCAAATAGAATGTCCACAATGTCTTTCATGCTTAGAGTAGCTTAATATTTTTCCCTGATGTATCCAATCTCTTCTTGGTAGAACAGCTAACCGTCAATGTGGGTAAACGTCTTGAAGTTTCAGACGATACACGTATATTTTGTTTTCTGGAGCATTCATAATGTTGTGCGTCGACCTGATTTTGAGGGTCATAAATGCCGGATTTCCGTATTACAAAGCTGGCAAAAGTCAAGGAATGACTATGTAGCTGTATATCAACATTTCCAAATAATCTACCACTGAAAGCCAGCCTAGTGAGATTGGGAAAACAGGTTGAAATGATGACTCCTACATCGCTGGTAATTACACAGCGTTTAATAATAAGCGTCATTGTGAAATTGATTTTATATTTAAAGACCTTTAAAAGCCTTTAAAGGCTAAAAATGTTATAAAGGCCAAAAAGGCAACCCCCTGGTTTTGAATTCTCTAAAATTCTCTTAAAGGCATTCAAATGTATCAAGTAATCAAAAAAAATCATTCAACTTTTTTATTTTTACAATTTAAGACTGGAGAGATCAGCAACAAGTTGGCTAGGATCAAAGTCCCAAACGACAACTTTACCATCAACACCACAGGTAGAGAACTTGGTGACATGGTCGCGGCTACCTTCGTAAATGCGAATTTCACTAGCAAGAATGAATTATTAGATAAATACAAAAAAGAAGAAACAAACAAAAGTAAACTTACTTGATGGTGTTTTGGTGAATGGTATTTAATGTAGTATCATTTTCAGTTTCACCACGAGAATCCATTGTTCTGAAACGGCTCAAAACAGAGGCAGCTTGAGAAGCCTTCTTACGTCCCAAATCAAGGGAACCAGAAAAGTGCCTATGACACACGTCATTAGCTTGTTTATCCTCCCCTCTTTTATATCAACAACTTACCAATCTCTACCATCCTTGGTTTCATAAAGAATAGGAGCACAATCATAACCTGCAGCAACAATTTGCTGTTCGCTGGTCCAGATAAGTGAGCGGAAAGGAAGCGTGTTTGCAGAAATGTTCAAGACAACAGGATCAGCGCCTTGCTGAGGATAAACCACATTGACGGTGGAGTCGTGTCCTGCAAAGGCCAAAGCATCACCAGAGGGTGAGAATGCAACGGCTTGGACCCAACCACCACGAGCAGTGTTGTACTCACCGCAAAGAGTGTTGAAAGGCAACTTGTCACCCCAAACACTAGGAGCAGGTCTAAAAACAAGAACCATGCTTAAAAAAAAAATGACCATTTATAGCCTCCACTTTTTACTTACTTTTTATCAAGACCCTTAATGAAGGATGAAAAGACACGAGCCTTCATGTCAGCCGAGCCAGAAGCCAACAAAATACTGTTTGGATGCCAGTCCAAGGAGCAGACAGTGGAGCGGATGGGTTTTTTAATGTGTTTACTAGCCCACCAATCATTATCCTCTTCAAAATAACAGACGGCAATGCATCTAGCTCCGCTTGCGACTGCAAACTTCTCTTCGTTGGGTGACCAGCGCACAAAAGTGGCAGCGCGGTTGATACGCAACAAAACCAATCCGGGTTTCCAGACACCACCTTCGTTGGTCCAGACGTAGGCGTTACGGTCTTGGGAACAGGTAACAATACGGTTGGTGTTGGGTGCAAAGTCAATGCTTGTAATCACTTTATCGTGCTATTGTGTGGTTATACGATGAATATACAGCATTCTAATCTACTTCAAGATGTTTACTTACTCCCTTTAAAGTGTCTTGCAACTTAAAGTTGGAATGACCATATTGGTATATTTGAGCATCATTGGTGTTTGGACAAACAACAAGTTCTATATTTATCGAGTTTAAATTATTGTTTCTCTATTTTGGGTTATTCAACTTACGGTCTTTGTTGAAAGAATGGGCCGTGATGGGCGCGTTGGTGAGTTCATAAATATCGGTAGAAGCCATTTTAAGAGGACTCTAGTCAGTCTACTCCAAGTATTAAAAAGTAAAAAGAGTTTATATTCGAAAAAGAAAAAGAAAAAGAAAAAAACTACCCGAGAGCGATATTTATCAAGTCTCGTGTGTGTCTTGGCCTTTCGATCACATGACGTCATGTAGTGTGTGTTTTGCAAAAAATGGGATTCTTTTTTTATTCTACCCTTCATTTTGAGAGGATACCCAACGTATATTCTGATCAGTTTGCATATTAAATGTTGTAAAGTGGATAAAAATCAAAATTAATGTTTATTATTTTTCAAATTAAATAAATAAATACAATGTAAAATGCTATGACAAGGTTAAACATTAAATGATTGAGGCTTGATGTAGTAGGTATTTTTTGTTTTTTTCGAGAAAGAGCAAAGGTCATAGACTTTTGGATAATAATTCGGATATGAGAGTGTCATTACTATACAAATGAGCTACGAAAAAGAAACTATTCGAAGGACCCACTTGTAATAGTAATGACTAGTATGCTTTTTTGTGTGTAGTATTTTAGAGGAAAACCATCTTATTGGTGATCTTACCGATATTTTCAATTTCAACATCAACGATATCTCCATCTTCCAAGTAGCGAGGGACTGGGCTGCTCATAGCGACACCTTTTGGAGTACCCGTCATGATAATGGTACCCTTTTCCAATGTTGTACCTTGAGAGATGAAGGAAATGATTTCTGGAACATGGAACAAGAGATCAGAGGTATTTGAGGACTGACGTACCTCATTATTGACCTTGGTTTCAAGGTTTAAGGAAGGGCGATCACCGAGCAATTTAGATGAAACAATGGCAGGACCGAAAGGACCGAATTTATCAAAACCCTTGCTAAAGCACCACTGACGCACACCACCGGCAAAGTTGGGATCCATTTGCCACTTTCTGCACGAAAGATCATTAGCGACAGTATAGCCGGCGATATATTCGCCAACTTGAGAAATAGGGATATCCTTACCAGTCTTACCAATAACGATGGTCAATTCAACTTCATAATCTAAAGAGTCTTGTGCAAGTTTGATGATGGGAATATCTTCATAAGCCTCGGCATGCGAATGGGATGGTTTGATAAAGACGGAAGGATAAGGAGGTGTGACATGCCCACCTTCAGCAATGAGACTTTTATAGTTCAATCCGATGCACTTGATGATGGGAACTTGTTCTTTTGAAAGAGGTGCGAGGAGTTTAGTGACCTTGATGATTTTATCTGTAACAACTGCTTCAGAAGAAAAGACATCGTCTCCGGTAATGATTTTGGCTTCCAACGAATCTTCATCCAAGAGTTTATCGACGGTGATTTCAGGACTAGTGATGATGGGTTCACCTTGGTATATGTTGTTATCAGCACCAACGAAGCGAATTAAACGAGTCCAAACGGGGGCCATTTTCAATAATAATAAAAAAAGGTAGAATTGTAATGAAGAAAAAGAGAAACTCTTAAGATCTACTCGACCTTTTTTGTATATTTTATTAGAAAAAAAATTTATTTATTACTATTTTAAAATATAAATCGGAAGGATATATTCATTATAAAAAGCTATTTAGAGGATTTCATTTAGTAACAAGTTGCAGAAAACAAGGTATTAAAAAACACAAAAATTCTCAGAGCTTGGTATTGCAGACTTAAAGTATAAAGATATAGACATTGAATGTCCGAATTATATATTTCAAGTCATTCATTAAAGTTACTTTTAGTATGTACTAAACGTCAACACCCATTGATCACCCATTGAACCCCAATTCCAAGATATGATTACTATACTGCAAGCATGATTCTAGCACCTTCATTAGATATCAAGTACTTTCTCCCTCTTTTTTTTTATTGTTTTAACGTTCTACATGTTTTTTTAAGCCCGATTTATTGTCTTATTTTTTACTAAAAGTAACATTTTTGATCATTTTTGATCTATTACTTAAAGATGTCTATAAACAAACGGTGGGGATATTGAACCTTTTAATTCTACAGTTTCTATTCCCCTCTTTATTTTATTTTGGTTTTCAAGAGTTTTTTCTTTATTCTTTGTAGCAGTTTTGAAAGAGAATAGATCTGTGATAGTGAACAGATAAAAACGCCATCATGCTAACATACAACCATAATACAATGGTTATAGTAACGATATAACTTATGGCTTGATAAGCTTAGAGTATAAGCATATATGAAAGGCCGACAAAACATAGTACAGCCAAGTAATTAGAAAACCCCACCGCCCCAAAATGCATGAATTTTTGTCAAGTTCCATTGGGGCTAAAAGGAGGATTTCAATATATCTTTAAATATTAAGGGATCAAAAGTTGTCAGAAAATGTTGATCAACCAATATATGAAGTTTAATGCTATATTTATGTTGCTATTTGTCAAGTATAATTACTCTACTTTCTTTAGTTGAATATTGTACGGTTTTCTGATCAAAGATATTGACTTGAACACGCATTTTCTTGATTATTAAAAATGAGTAACAGAGTAACTGTTTGTCAACACATAATCCCATGACTGATCCAGAAATTTACCTGGATCGAAGTTTCCATGTTAAGAAATCGTTTGAATCTTATTGGCTGGATGATTATATTTTTTGGGCATATTATTTGTCATGTCGTTAAACCGAGTCCTGATTTAATAACACTCAATAGATTAGGTATCAATTCGTTACAATGTAGTTTTATATGTATATAAATACATCTTGCTATTTATTTATTTATTTTGTGAACTGTGATAAATTAAAGTAGAACATATCATGTGAAGTGACTAAAGCATATCCATTGTGATCAAATATATATTTATTAAAGTTTAATCATAACATGAGTATGGTAAAGTAAGGGGGCAAACCTGGTATTATCTTGTTCAATCATTCCATTTCAATAACTTTTTAAGGAAACTTTATAAGAGTTCATAGAAAAGATACATCATGAAAAGAAGGAGTATCTGTTTTATGTTAATGAAATAGGAGCAAAGAGCAAAAAAGTGGGATAAGTATTGAGAAATGAAAGGAGAACGAGAGAGAAATGATTCATATGATTGTGTTTTGCCGAGGTGCATGCATGTTATATATTTATATATATTTACAAAGTTGTTTATAAATGAATGAATATGTGTGTATCGTCTACATGATGTGAATGTGCTTATTTTATTTTATTTTTTTAATTTAAAAGACTACAAGAGTTGTTTTGAAATATTTCATTTTGTCAGGTTTAGCCAATTATAGCACCTGAACTTTTCCAGAAAAAGGCGTTAACGTCTTGATTTTAAAGTCCGTACGCTATCTGCTGCTGCATCCTCCCAGTTTGCTTCAGATGACAATAGGTCGATCGCGTGGGGGTTAGGATAAACTCATTCATTCTCCTTTCACCTCTTTGCCACACATATTATTTGTGTGTGTGAGCACGCAGCTTTTCTTTTTTTCTTTCTCTCTCTTTCTCGCTTTTTTTCCCTTTTAGAATATGGACTTCATATCTAATATTGGAAATAAGCGTAACAGTCGAAAGACCAATAGTAGAAGACCATATACTCGACGTACGTCTATTTCTTCTAATAGACTTACTGGAACTTGTGCCGGAAATAGCTTGTCAACTGCACAACAAAAGAAGGACAAGAACTTGGACAATCGCTCCATTAGATCCACCAACAGTAGTGGATTCAGTTTCTCTCTCAATCCCAACTCTGAGATCTTTGCAAATGGTATGGCAACGAAACAATTGTTTATGCTTTATTGTTCTATTTTTATTGTTACACACTCACTCACTAATGATTTATTTGTATGCTTTTCTAGAAACCAAAAGTGGGAATAATGGCATAAATGGAGTACCTTCAGCAGGCAGCTCAGGTTCCAGTCGACCTGATGTGAAGGAAAAATTATGGATTGATACCGACGTTGCTGGATTAGATTATGATACTTTAGAAGAGGGAGATGATGATATTTTCACTGAAGTCGCAGTACGTCTTTTTTTGTTGGTTATTATAGTGATATTAGAAACTAACCACCATGAAAAATATTATAATGACAATAGAAACAATTGGATTTAAGTGCAAAGGAGCTTGCATCTTTATCCAACGAGCAAAAATCAACTGCTCCTGCTCGTGTTTCAAAAAAATCCACAGCCACCAAATCAAAACCAAGAACAAAAGCATCAAACACAAACAACATAAATAATAACAACAATAAAAAAGCAGCTCCTCCAAACTACATAAAGATTTTATGTAAACAAAAGCAAAAAGGGATTACATACGAAGTGATTCTAGAAGTATCATATTATATAAGAACATCGGACAGGTAAATAAATGGGAGGAGATGTTGTTATTTTGTCTCTTATTATTTTATTTCAATATTTCCCCAGTTGGCTTGAACGTTTTATTGAAGACGGTGGTATGCAGGTCATTGCTAAAGAATTAGGTGCGATTCACAAAAAGCCCAACAGGTATTTAATTCAAGTTTATAGCTGAATGATATAATATGCGCTTATTTTATTCTCATACTGTTTATACGTTCTTCTCCTTTCTCTCTTTCTTTTACACAGAACTCCAAATGACTACAAGGTAGAGTTGGAAATACTAAGATGTCTCCATACTTTAATGAACAAAAAGGTAATTTATAAAACGAGGAGCTAAAATAAAATAAAAAAATATGTACTAAAATCCCAACAACACTTTCTTTATATATTACACTAATAATGATATCATATAGTCTGGTCTTCAAGAAGCCTTTAAATATCCACGTATTATTGACGATATTTGTTTGTCACTCATATCGCCATACATTCCAGCTAGAACTCAAGCCTGTGAATCGCTGACAGCATTTTGCTGCTTGCCTAATGGAAGAGCAATGGTGCTCAAGGGAATGGATTTGCTAAAGAATTTCGGGAAAGGTTATGGTAGATTTGATGCTTGGTTAAAAGCACTAGAGAAAACATTGGATGGAAGAGGAAAGATGGGTTCTGCTGTTGGAGCAAGTAGTGATTTGAAAAGTACAGGCATGGTAGGATCTGGTGATTCCCGGATTACTCAGTATATGGTAAAATTTCTGCATTTTTTTTTCTCAAGCTGTATATCTAGATATAACTGACATTTTCTCCTTTTCCTATCCCCTCATTTAGTTTATCAGTGTATTATTTATCAACACACTTGTTCGTCCAGATATTGTTGAAGACCGAAAGGAAAGGGTGATGATTGGGAATGAACTCCAACAGGCTCAATTGGATATCGTTTTTGAAAAGATGGAAAAGTTGAATCACGAGCACATCAATTTAGCCATTGAGAAATTTAGAGCAGAAATAGAGGCAGATACATTGCAGGAAAATATGGACTCGTACTCTCATATGGATACAAACGCAGTTCTAGAAGTCTTGCTTGGTTCAGCACATGATACTCCTATGGAAAATAATTTACATAATATTCTTTGCTATCTTTTAAAAATCCAAGGGAATCCTGAAAAGAGGTATTCAGAGTTGACCACTTTAATTCATGTATAAAATTTATACCGTGGCGTCTGATTTTTTTTTTCTTGATTAGAAATTACCAATTTCAATTGATTGAACACCTCGTGCAGCAAATTGCAATGGATAACAATAATTATCCAGAGGACCTTACCAATGCATGTGAACACACAGTGCAGAGTCTTATTCCCAAATTCTCAAGACAAGACAGTGTTGATGTTGATTCCAGAAGGAAAATGTACTTAGGTAATGTCTTGATGTCAGTCAATAAACAAATAAAGCCTAAAATTAACTTGGTTCTTTTTTCACTACAGATTCTACAGACGATAAAGTCAACTCATTAGAAGCAAAAATAGAGTACTTGGAGAAGGATCTTAGTTTAGCAAAGCAAACAAATGCCATGCTGAAAATATTTTTCAAAAGTACTGAGGAGCGATATAGAAATGAGTTGCTTGATACCGAAGCAAAGATGCGTAAATTGCGTGACTCCGTTCGCAGCCTTACAGAGTACGGTAATCCGTCACCAAAACGCAGAAGTTTCCGTAATCAACAAATGCAAATGATGCAGCATGATCAACAACAGCAGCAGCAAAAAACGCAATTTGGTAATGTTCAACAGGAGCAAAAACAGCAAAAGCAACAAAAGTATAAAACAGAAAAAGAAACCAACCTTCGAACAGCATGGCGACCAAGTAGTCCTCAAAATTTTTCGGCTTCAAAAGTAAGTGTGGCAGATGGTGCACACAAAATATCAGCTCCACCTCCACCACAGTCTCAACCACAACACCAGCAAGTACAACAGCAAGTACAACAGCAAGTACAACAGCAAGTACAACAGCAAGTACAACAGCAAAACCAACAACAGCAAAATGGAGTTCCAGAGACAGTCAGACAGTCATTAAGGTCTAGAATAGGAAGCTTTGTTAGAAGAACAAGTAATGATTCTGTATCAAAAAAATCCAAATCGGGATCTACGGATAGCGGAGGTCATCTCTCACGAAAAAATAGCGTTAAATCGCCCATTCTTACAATAAGCCGAAAAAATTCAAGTGCAACAAATAGATCATATGCAGAAAGTGTTAGCACTCAATCCAATGGCAGCAATAGAAAATCAGATGTACTTGAAAAAGAGTTGACTTGCTCTGTCACATCAAGCACTGCTGGAAGCTCGGGAAAATCGATGACAGATGAAATCGATCACGATTTAAAAATGGCAAAATCTATTGACAGCTTCTTTGAAGAGCCACTTAGTTTATCGGTTTCAAAAAATAGTGATAACTCTACTATAACAGCATCATATACTGAACCAAATTTGGATGACCATACTCGGCTAGTCCTGACAGCAATGACAAAAGATAAAAGCACAAAACAAGACAATGATATGCTTACAGTTAAAAGCGGAGACATGAATGGAAACACCAACCCTGAATACATTGCTCCCCCTCCACCACCACCGCCCCCTCCGCCCCCTCCTCCTCCTCCTCCTCCACCACCACCACCTACAAACAGAGAAAACCATGATCCGTTTGCACCTCCTAATGTACCTCCATTCGCACCACCCCCACCAGCCTCGGGAGAGGCAATAGTAAACGCAACAACTGCTACAAACAAAGGAAGAAAACCGAGTGCATTTCAAGCCAAACAAAAGTTAAAGTTTGTAGAGTGGGAAAAGATGAATTTCTCAAACATTCACGAGACAATATGGGACGATTTCGAAAGAGATATTGCTTATTCTTTACAAAAAAATGTCGACTCTACAGATTCAGTCATGGAGTATCAGCTAGCAAAAGCAGGTGTCTTTGACGACGTGGAACTTACATTCGCCCAGAGACCTCCTGTAGCCATTAAAACCAAAAAAATAAAGGATGAAATTCACATACTCGATCCTAAAAAGTCATACAATCTTAGTAAGTACATTGCAAAAAGGAAAAAAAAAAAAAAAACATAACTCATCATTTATATAACTTTATAGACATTTTTATTAAAAATATTTCAAAGAAAATATCTTTTGATAAAATCCAATACTACTTTTTGAAGATGGATCCCTTCTTTCAAGATGAGCAGATTATTTTGAACTTTTTAAAATACCTCCCAACAAAAGATGAAATCGGAAAGCTTTCAAAATACGACGATGCACCGCTAGAGGATGCTGATAAATTGGGAGAACCAGAGAAGTTATGTTTACAGGTAATAGGATGACATAAAAGAGTCTATCCATATGCTGACACCTCTTTGGTAATAGATGATAAAAATAGATCGGTTGAAAGAAAGACTCGAGTCCTTGTTGTTTAAATCAACATTCTGGGATAGATATAATCTATTGCATAAGGTATACACCCCAAAATAATGAAATGTTTTATCAAAAGTGAATCTCAACTATTATGTCATGTAGCAAATGACCTCTGTTTATAACGCATCATTAGCTCTTAAAGATGCAAAGAATTTTAAAGAAATTCTTCA
>VCJK01000520.1:11125-21697 GCA_024139485.1 Backusella psychrophila | reverse complement strand
CAAGCTATGGTGCAATATAATCTTTTATTGAGTTTTTTTTTTTTTAAAAAAAAAAGAAGAAACATATAACAATGATATTGCGTTATCTTCATAATAATAAAGATAATAAGACACAATTATAAAATGTGTTTAAATAAATTGTTCAAGACAAAGACGCCGTCGTGAATGAACTCATAAGGGTATTTATCCAAAAAAGAAAAGGTCATAGCTTGTCCAAATTTGATAAAATGATTTTTTTTGTGGTTTTTGTTTTTTAAAATTTTGCTGCGGTAAATCGTAAAGCAGGTAAAAGCCCGTTTGTTTCAAGATATATATCAACTTTATGTGTTATTGTCAATTTAGTTTGTTTTTCTACGGAAGGAGCAGCCTATGAGAAAATAATGTGAGTAAAACACGACAAATTATAGTGATGTATACATGTTACCTTCAGTCAAACGAGCACGACCACCAGTTGGTTGACAAAGGACAGTGGCACATGAGGAACACATCACTACGGTATCAGCATGGCTGTAGACAGTACTGATATTCAAACAGCCAGGGCACTTCACATCCATAAAGTAAGAATCGGGTGATTGAACCAAACGCTTGAGTTTATGAGCTTGCTTTTCGTGTTGGAAAGTGGGGTTCAAAAGATCGATGGCAAGCTATAATACATAATTAATATACGTTTAGATTCAAAAGAAATGTATCCAAACTTACAGTCATGGCTTTGAATAATAAAATAGTAAAAGAGAATAGAAAGGAAAAACAAAAAACAAAACGAGTTTTTATAGCTGGAATTCGCTGTTTGAAACGTCTACGAATTACGATTTAGCTATCTCAACAACGAATGAGAATTCTTTTCCTTTGATCTTCTCTTGGCCTGTCTTGTTTTGGGCACTTTTTGGTTTCAATATAAGAATCTCTTAAAATAAGCAATTAAATAGGCACATATATCTTGTACATTATCTTTAAATATTAAACATACAATAGCTTCATTAAATCTAGGTAGATATTTAATAAAGAGGTATTAACGAACCCTATTCAGTACCCTTCACAGGCAATTTGGTATACGCAATATTCCCCCTACAACGAAGGAGGTCGAGAAAGGCATAAATCACGAGCCGATGGCGCAGCAAAGATATGCTATATCAGCATGGGATATTAAACAAACCAATAACCTTTAAGAAACCAAATTGATTACAGCATTTTATACACTATCCATTTGAATGAAAAATATGACAAGCTGTATTTATTATTGAGGCACATTTAAGCAGTGTCTTTAGTAGCTGTATGGTATGTCTGGTAGCTAGTTTCTTTTTTCTTTTTCTCTTTATTATGGGAACTTTTTTCTTATTTTTACATTGTTTCTATTATTTGCTATTACTTTGCCTTTCCTTTTCTAAAAAGAGGAAATTAAACTGAGCAATATGATTATATTCATTAATCACAAGAAATCCGAACAACATAAACGAAACATTAGTTCTGGAAATTGCTAGAAATTTAGAACAAATCCAATCAATTTAAATGTACTTGTTGCTGAAAATTAGAGTAGATAAAATCATTTTTTACTATTTATTCTTTAGTAAATATGAAGCGAAAGACTAGTATTCACATGAAATGAAAAACATTTTCTGATGATCAGACTTTCAGATGACGCAGTGAAGACGCAGCATATTGTAGAGGGGTTTTTTCTTTGCCTACACTGAGTTTTTCAAGTAATGGTTGAAGAACTTCCTAAAGTTGGTTTTATATTTAAAGACATTTAAATATTAGACTAGCATGTACATGATTTGAAGTCTTTCAATTCATTCAAATGTGTTTAAAGGCATTGTACTCTTGTACGACTCATTTAGCTCGTTTTTCAAGAAAGCCTATTGGTCAGAACATAAACCTTTAAATGCCTGTCATTAGCTTTTAGTGAGTTCAAAATAGGGGAGGTGTCGTTGCGTACCTTTTAGCCTTAGGAGTCTTTAGTTGCACTTGAATGCCTTTTGCCGCATTAAAACGCTGGAGTATGTTTTAGGATGTCAACTCCAAGCGGTTAAGAAAAAATACTATAATAATTGAGAAATCATGAAGAAAGGAATTGTCCAGATGTTTAAAAATTCAATTTATTCAATGTGCCAAATATGGAAAAATGACGGTACAGACTCAGGAGGAATATCACTTTTGCAGAATGTCAAATCCCATATACCTCTTTGTGGAAAATAAAATGTTTTTCCTTAATACAATACATAGTGTTTCCTAATAAAGTGTCCCAAAGAATCTTTTATTAAACCCAATCTCTAAAGATTTGTTTTATGCCACTTCCAATGTTTATCGCCATATCAGGATTCTCTTTCCCCTTGTTTTCCCTGAATGAAATAATGTGGTGTTACTACTGTTTTTCTGTAACAAGATGTCTTTTTATAAATACAAGTATACGAAATAAAATTTGGTTTGAGCTAGTCTAAAAACTCATCAGCTCTTCATTTATCATCAGAGTAAGTAGAATATAGGCAAAATCCCATACGAATTGTTTGAATTACTATTTTAACAATACTTATAAATATTTAATGTAAAGGTAGTAAATGATAACCTGATTTAGATATCAGAGGTCACAAAAAATAAAACTATCCAAAGCAGACATGTATAGTGATCTACAAAGATCCAGACATCATGTTTTTTGCTTTCTTTCCTTTCCTTTCCTTTCCTTTTCTTTTTTTGTTGTTGTTCATTTACAAATAAAGAGCAACACCAAACAGTTTAAAGAAGTGCAAAATAATGACATTTTTACGTATGAATTATCTAAACAGAAAAGATGACATCACATAGAATGGAATGCATCAATATAATACATAAGAGATCAATTAGCACATTTTAATTTGACGCACAGAAATTATCTTATTTTTAATGGATTCATTTTCATCCTTTTTAATTACAAATTTCCCAAGTATACACTTACCGTCTTGAACGATACTAGTATCATATATATTATTTTGAATTATTTGAAGCTACTAAATAACCACAGTTCTAGACCTGAGATACTTACTCTCCCATTATTCAAATGTGGGTCGTTGTATCATTCTTACTCATTCCCATTAATTAGAGTAAATGTATAAAATAAGTAAAAGCTCTGTAAATCATATTTTAAGCAATATGAAAAATTTAGTGCCTGTATTTGCCATGAGTGTGCGAATGGATACTTTTGTGACCTCAATCCGTTCCCCTCCTTAAATCTTGGATAACCCACATGATAGGCTGGACACAACATGGTTTCACGTCATCCATAAAAGGAAAATTTTAGCAACTGGTGATACAAGTCTAAACATTTTTGGAGTGAAAACTCGAAAAACAGGAAGTACATTGCTCGTAACTCACTCTAATGCGTGCTCTTTTGGATGTTGCATCTAACAACAAGAGCAAACGAAAAGGAAAATCTAGTTGTAGAGATCTATCTATCATATTATGGAAGCTTTAAATTATTGATTTATAATCCTGATTGCTACTGGTCGCTGCATGAAGATGTATTTTAAACCGGTCAAGTTAATGATGGAAGCAGTGCCTTTATGTAATAACTTTGTTTTTTGGTCTAAAAGGTGTTCACATCCCAATTGGATTATCAATAAATAAAGGTCGGGGCTATGATTTACCAGGACAATATAAATGAGAAAATAAATCGATAATTTAAAATTTTTGGTTTATATACTTGGCGTCATCCAGATATGACCAAAAAGGTGCTAATTATTTCAAAGTAAGGGTAGCAGTTATTGCTCTTTAAGTAAACAAAGCATTACTTTTTGGTACAACTATTATTGTTGTTTGAGTTTTAAATGCTAAACATATTCAGCAGCGTTTCGTGATATCCTTACTCACTGAAACAGTTGCTATTTTTCCACGCCGAGGAACTATGGTGACTATCCTTTGCGAAAAGACTCACGTTTGTGGCCTTCTTGGTTCACTTTCTAAAGTACAGTATTTTTTGAGAAGTTAATAGAAAGTCCAAAAACGAATGGATATCCTTGAACCGCTCTAATCTGGATTACCCATTATTATAAAAGAGCCATATTGCTCTCTATCTGGTAATTTTGGTCCAAGATACTTATTTGAGCAACAACTTGCTTAGAAAGGTCCACAAAAACCTTCTGAGTAGATTTTCTTTTATTAAAATAAAATAGGATTTTTTTTTCAGTTAAACAAATTGCAAGAGTGTTCTCCCCAAAGTAATAGGAAAATATCGTTAGAATCGGACAATTGAAGTTTCATTTTTATATATCCAAGCAACTAAATCATTTTAAGGTTTTTGGACGCGTGGCCTCCAATGAATGAATTTGGTACTCGGGAATTCATATGTCATATCGAAAATGAAGTTAGAAAAGCCGCGTATGTCAAACATAAATCAACAGCGGATTCATGATTCAAACTTGCTTAAATATAATAATTCACGGTTCTCTGAAGCTGAATAATACGTCTGTAATACAAATCTAAATTTAAATAAACTTATCTGCCTTGACCAGAAACCGGAGCTATAAACCAATGGAGGCCCTTATAAAAATTAAATCACGTTTTTCCTTTTTTCTTTTTTTTTTTTTATATATTATTCTCCTCGTTTTTTCTTCTCGTTCTCTTTCTTTTTTCCTTTTTTTTTCTTCTCGTTCTTAAAATATATTAATTAAAGATAATATGAGTAGAAAAAGCTCTGTATCTTCTGGAAACGTTCTTGAAGAAGATCCTGAAAGTTCAGTTGTTTTGGAAGATGGCAATCGCAGTATTATTATGGGACTTATTGCACAGTTACGAAAGGGCACCGACCTCTCTCGTGTGACTTTACCTACTTTTATTTTGGAACCAAGAAGTATGTTGGAGAAGTTTACCGATTTTATGAGCCACCCTGATCTAGTCATAAGGTATTAATACTTATATATTCATTTAATTCATACATGTCCATTTTCTGATATAAAATTAGGGCCTCGAAAACTACTGATCCTGTGCAACGCTTCGTGGAAGTATGTCGATTTTTTCTCAGCGGCTGGCATATAAAACCAAAAGTAAGTAGAACAGTCTGTTTTTTTTTTGATATATTTTATAAAGGAGATATAGAGTAAAACAAGTACTGTTATAAGCGTGTATTCTATAGAATCGGGTCATGTAAACGCAGAAAAGCGACTAACCATTTTTCATCATTTCTCTTTTTTTAGGGGGTCAAAAAACCTTATAATTCGGTTCTTGGTGAATTCTTTCGTTGCCAATATGATTTAGAGGATAATAGCAAAGCGTATTATATTTCTGAACAAGTATCGCATCATCCTCCTATTACCGCTTATTATTATGCCATCCCTGAACATGGTATCTTTATCTCGGGTGAAGCTCACCCAAAGGCAAAGTTTTTGGGAAATAGCGCGGCGACAATCATGAAGGGCTACTCTAGAATTGTGTTTAGTGAATTGTTCAATGAAACATATGAGGTCACTAATCCAAATGTATATGCAAGAGGAATTTTATGTAATGTATCATCAAGTCACATTTGTTTCGTTTATATCTAATCGTATCATTGTAGTTGGCAAGATGACAATGGAAATGGGAGATCAGTCCACCATAAGATGTGTAACGAGTGATCTCATTTGTGAACTGGAGTTTAAAACAAAGGTATTATTGAAAGTCATTTATAGTATATGTTTGCATATTCCTATAAAATTATAGCTGCTAATTATTTTCAAAATAGGGCTTTTTTTCTGGTCAGTATCATTCAGTAACTGGAAAGATTAAAAAGGAATCTACTGGTGAAGTACTTTATGATATATCTGGTGTTTGGACAACAGAAATTTTTATTAAAGGAAAGGTAACGTATATACAGGGAAATTATTTTGTGATGGTGGTTACAAAGTATTGATAATTGGCATGTTGCTTAATAATAACTATCTTGATAGAACTCACCAAAAGAATCGTTCTTTTGTGTTGAAGGATCGAATATTCCTAACAAGAAGGTTGAGACATTAAATAAACAAGAGCATAATGAATCAAGAAGGTTATTATTATTTCATTACTTTATAACAATTCTTCTAATATCTATCTATATACAAATAGACTTTGGTCCAAAGTAACAGCTGGTTTAGTTGCTAATGATATGGACAAGGCTACAGATGAAAAGACAGCAATCGAGAATAAACAGCGTGAAGATAGAGCTCATCGTGAAAAAGAAGGTATTGAATGGCATCCTCGCTTTTTTGAGCAAGCAAAGACAGAAGACTATGAATTTAAGGGCGTTCAAGGGTAAGTTTCTGAAGATGTTTAAATACATGTGTGTGTGTGTGTGTGTGTTTGCGTGTATTTATATATGCATACGTTATATATTTATGAACACGTATACATATATCTATATACATATGCTGATGCGTATACAGTTGAAAAAAGAGAACAAGATTAAACTAACTTATATCTTGCATTGATTGTAGTATTGATTACAAGAACCTCTCTCAAGCAAAGGAACACTTAGAAAAATACATATTCCAATCATCCGAATTGACTTCATAATAATTCAAATATAAACTGCTAAATCCATTAATTAGAACTTTATTGGTATCTTTTCCCCTTTTTTTAAATTTTAAATTTTATATAAAGGAATATTTCATACCCCTTTTGCGTTTGCCCTTTCTTTTACATGGTCTATTTATCATATATGTATTTATTAAAAAGATAAATATATACATCCTCTCTTTGTTTTATTTTGTTGATCCTAATTAATGAATAATACATTTTCTAATACGAATTCGGTTTTTTCTGGAAATGCAGTTACACTAAATCAATTATTTTACCATTTTTGGGGTAAAAAGAGATCAGCTTTCATAACGTCTTTTCTTTCTATTTAATGAAGTTGGTAGTACGCTTGGAAGTAATCCCAGTATCCATATCTCCTTTTCAAAGTAAAAAGTATTTACTGTAACTGTTATTAAACCAAAACATCAAAGTAAATCATGCTGACTTGAATTTATCAAGTAAAAACCTTGCAGAAGGTTAGACTGATTAGTAATTAAAAGGTGATATTGACCACAACAATCAACCATTTTTAGTATCAAAGGTGTTAGCATTCTAAGGTTTTATGTTTATTATATTTTAATTGTTCAATAAGGATTACAATCGAAAGAAGTTATATTCTAGTTTTTCTATTTTTTTAAGTTAATAATAATTCGGTTTACAACCGTGCTGATTCGGGGAACTTTTTTAGGGCTTGGCGAACACCAAGATCAGCCATAATTTCTTCGGCACCACCAAGAATAGCAGAGAACTAGAGATGAAATGGTTTAGCAAAAATGAACAATAACATTATAAACAGAAATTACCTTATAAGTTCTCTGTAATGTCTCAACAGTTCTTCCCATACCAGTCTTTGTGATAGCACGACCACCGAAAATCTGGCAAGCATCATCAGAGACATCATGCATCATACGAGTGGCCTGATATTTGCAAAGAGCAATAGGACCAGCAAGCTTATCTGATTGTTCCTCGTAGCTCATGTTACACATTTGATATGTGATGTGCTCGACCCAAGCATGAACACTTTCAAGACTAGAGATCATCTTTGCAAGCTTGTTACGAATGACAGGCTGATCGATCAAACGCTTACCAAACACTTTACGCTGGTTAGCCCATTTGAAACACTCTTCAATAACAAGACGGCAAGCAATGGAAGAACCGGTCAACATCACCCAACGCTCATGGTTAAAATTAGAAAGGACAACAAGGAAACCGTGGTCTTCTTTACCCAATAAATTTTCGACAGGGACAAGGACCTACATTTAGTAAAAGTAGAGATGCGTTAATATTACTTTTATCAAAATAACATGCATCACTTACGTTCTCAAAGGTAATGTAAGCAGTACCAGCACTGGGAGAATAAGAGGTTTTGATAAGTTTAGTTTCGACACCCTCGCTACGCTCAATCAAGAGCATGGAAATCCCCTTTTCGGTGCGTACGGCGACCGAAAAGTAATCTGCCCAGCAGCCACCAGTGATCCATTTCTTGACACCATTCACGATATAGTGCTTACCATCAGCAGTCTTCTTGGCAGTAGTGCGAATACGAGCAACGTCTGAACCGACAAATGGCTCACTGATAGCAAGTGACATACGTTTTCTACCTGCGAAAATTTCAGGAATGATCTATATTAAAACATATTTTTAGCTTTAGAAAGGAACGATGTATATTTCACATTAAATACCTTTTGCTTCATCTCGGGTGTACCAAAGTTAAGGATAGTAGGAACAGAAATAACCATGCCACCAATAACACCATCATCAAAACCGCGGACCTTCCAACGACCAAGTTCTTCATGGATAATCATCTATATGTATATATAAGCGTATGATACATGAAAAAGTGCATTTATTTTCCATTCGTACTTACCTCGTGGAAATAATCAAACTCTTCACCAGAAATACCACCAGGAAGTTTCATACCATGAAGCCATGGTCCGGGACCAATGTTGGCAGCCAATAGTCCATGTTGGCCCAACTTTTGCATGAATTCATCACTGGGTCTAGTGCCTTGTTCTTCAAATTCGCGTGCTTCTGCAGCCAAACTATCAGCAATCTTACGAACTGCCAAACGGAGCTTGAAATGTGATTCTCTAGGTACATATACCTGTTAGCTAATGGACCATTTTTTGCGTTTTTCTTTTTTAACTCACTTGAAGTAAGGAGATTTGAATCCCATCCAAGCGCTTGGTTCAGCATAAGGAACGGTTGAAAGATCACCAGGTTGGTAGATATGAATTTGAGGTTTTTCACCACCGATAGTACCGATCTTGTAACGATCATACTTAACGAGGACTTCCTGACGATGAAGACCATAGAAGGCATCCGTAGCATCCTTTCCTGCTAATTCTAGGATTGGGAATGCACCACCAGGATGAAAGTTAATGAAATCTGTCATATCATAAACACTGGCATCGATAATGATCCACAAATCCTCTTCAGTTGAGTGGCGTTTTACTTCTTCTCTGGTATAAACTTTAGACATAGCTAATAAATAAAAGTATTGTAAGTGAATAAATTAGTTTTGAAAGGAAAAGAGAGGAGAGAAAGAGTTATAAAAGAAAATACGTTTTAGGACTTCGATTGTGGGGGAAGAAGCTTTTTTTTTATGGACCCTTTGTGCTCCGATTTAAACAAAATATTTTCTGACAAAGCCAGAATACCCAGAACCATTGTTTTTTAATCCCCCTTACTAACTCATGAAAATGAACGAAATGATATAAATGTAATTTATTTAGATAGGATATGATATATAGTGCATTATTGTTGACCGTGAAAAACAGGACATTTTGGCATGAATTTTTCAGGTCCTAATTCTTCTACATGATAACCCTCGCCATAAATTGGAGGATCATACACAAAGTAATGAGGGACATATTTACCCTTTTCATTTGGGTAAAAAGGCGTTCGCAGATCATATAGGTCACGAGGTAAACACAAGTAGCGAATAAACCAAGCGCGTAAAGTAATAACCACATTAAAGATGATATTTTTAATTACAGTAGGGAAAGGCAAGTTAAACGCAATGCATTGACTTGGTTCTAATAAACAAGGTAGCATGGCATATACAATTGGTAAGCAAAAACCGGGTAACTTTTTCCCTAAATGCTTGATAGTGGGATCGGCACAAGCCCAATTAGCTGGGTGGTATTTGACAGATGTAGCTTCATACTCCTATTTTTTATTTTTTCTTTTTAGTGATACTATACTAAAAAAGATTAAATAATCCAGATTATTTCACTCTCGTGTGTTACCTCTTGGATTGGTATCCACTCCTCTAATGTATCAGGTATATTTTTAATGTTCATCTTTGTACCAATTTCATGCCATACTTTAAAAATTGCCTATAAAACAAAAGATTAATATAACAATACTAGTGGACTTTATATATACGACTAAATATAAAATACATACATTTATTTCACGGATGTCCAGCTTTCTCCACTCCCACTTATTAAGCCAGCGCAATGGTTCTGTTACGAACAATACCAATGTATAGAGATAATCTTCGTCTGAAATGGAATATTTGCCATGGACTTCATTTAGCCTATTAATAGCAGCTTCGCGACGCTCATACTGTTTCATGATATCTTTTTCACTGATATATTCACAGATACGTCTTTGGTTTTGGATTCGTGGATATGGATCGATAATTTCTGAAAGAATCAGCTCAGTATCTTCTGCTCTTCTGGGGCAGCGGTCAAGAAATTCACGAGTAGATACTAATAGTCGACTAACAGAAGGCGTGGCAAAAGGTTTAAAAAGAGCAAATTCCAGAGACGACCTTGCAAACACTGAATGTATATTAAGAAATAGTAAGTACAAGTTTTGCATATACAAGCTATAGTAAATCTACTTACGTGGAAATTCCTTTCTGAATATATTGCTGTATATTTCCATAGCGATATCATGGTTTTGAAGGACAACATTTGGATCAGGGTATTTTGCAATCATGTCATTAAGAGCCTTATATCTGTAATATCGAACACAGATCAAGTAACATCCAAAAATTAGAAAAGATAATAAGCCTAGTTGTGATGTGCTATCAAGCGACATTATTGTGCTTTTCAAGAATAGTAT
>VCJK01000518.1:13766-29523 GCA_024139485.1 Backusella psychrophila | reverse complement strand
ATATATATTATTATTATTATTATTAAAACAACACATTGTATATTATCAATCATCATCTTGATAGAAAATGACGCATTTCCGTCATGTTATAACGCATATATTGCTAATGAACAAGATATCAAGGATTGCTGATAAAATAATCAAAGTGGGACTGTCACCATCGTCTGTCAAAAGTACTTTTTATACATAAATATATTATGCAAAAGCAGAATACTATGGCCAAGTAATATATAAAGGTAGGACTTTGATCATCGTAATAATATGCAACGCTAAACTCATCGTACCTCTTGATCAATGGCTGCATTGCGATTGATTAAAATTTATACAGTTTTTCCGAGTCACACAACGCTTAAATTTCAGGTGAGAATTTCCAATCAAGCCGACTCTATTTTTTTTTAGCGATTATTATTCATCATGACAGAAGATGAATATCGCTTAGCAAAAGAAGCACACGTCTCTAATTGCACAGGAGGCAGCATTACCGAAATCAATATACTATGTGGTTCATTAGTTGTAGGTAAACTTTTTAGTTACCGTTCAAAAGCACATTCTATTCAACCTCGTTTTATTAGTCGTCCCATCTATTATGGTGTTCATTAGTAAAAGCAGGCTGGATTAAACCCGCCTCTTTCTTTGCAGAATTTGTGATATATGTATTGCCAGCCCTTTTTTGCACAACACTCGCCTCGGAGCATATAAATTGGATAACATTTGGATTGGCCATCATTGGGTTCCTGATACCGAGCAAAACCCAAACGCATGAAAAGGAAAGCGTTCCATTTAAAAGCCATCTCACCGTCTACCGTGCAGGTACCATGATTTTGACGTGTATTGCCATTTTGGCCGTTGATTTTCAAGTGTTTCCACGCCGCTTTGCCAAAGTCGAGACCTTTGGTACTTCATTGGTAAAGATAAATAAAAGAGGAAAAAGAAAATCACAAGTTTATACATCTTGCCCCTCTTCTCTAGATGGATATTGGTGTTGGTTCATTTGTGTTTTCTTCGGGAATTGTTGCGTCTAGAGCCTATCTCAAGAAGCAGCAACCTACTGTTTTAAAGGCTGTACTACAGGCAATCAGATCAGCTTTCCCTGTTTTGTTTTTAGGTTTTGCAAGACTCTTCCTCACCAAGAGTGTCAATTATCAGGTAATATTACAAATCAGTCAATAAAGAGGGGGGGACTAAAAATGGTTGGATTTTAGGAGCATAATTCAGAGTATGGGTTACATTGGAACTTTTTCTTTACACTTGGTTTTCTTCCGCCATTTGTAACGGTTCTAGGCTTTTTAAGACGCTTTTTACCCTTTTCTGTACTTGGATTCTTGATCGCTGCCGGTTATCAAACGGCGCTATGCTTTGGATTGCAAACATGGATTTTAGAAGCAGCTAGAGTGGATTTGTTGACTGCCAATAAGGAAGGCATCTGCAGCTTTTTGGGCTATCTGTCCATCTTTTTGTTCGGTCTAGAATGTGGCACTGTTGTATTCCAAGACAATATTTCAGAATCAAAGCTATCGCAAATGCTTCACATGTCACGAGCACCCGTCATTCGACAGACAGCATTGCAGTTGTCTGTATATAGTGGAGTGTCGTGGGCCCTGTTTCAAGGGTGGATTTATTTAAGCCCGGATTATTATGTGTCACGTAGAATGGTATATTCTGAGTTTTATTTTCTGTTCAAATATCACCAACTGATTTACCTTATTTTACCTAGGCCAATCTCCCCTATATATTCTGGGTGGTTGCATTCAATGTTACCTTGCTGACCTCGCTCGTTTTCATTGAATCTGTTCGTGGTGTTGGTAATCGTGGTCCTGCCTTGCTTGATAGTATCAATGTCAATGGCTTGGTTGTTTTCCTTGTGGTAATAAAAAAGAATGAGAGAAAAAGAGAGAAAAAAAGGTTAGAGACCAGTAAAAAGACCAGTCACTTATTACGTAATATTTTTATAGGCAAATATACTGACAGGCGCAGTGAATTTGAGCATGCGAACACTTTATATGACAGACAATGCCGCTATGGTAATTAATCTGATCTATATAACCATAGTGACAGCGGTAGCATGGATACTTTGGCGCTCTTTTTCGTTACGCATTAAGCTCTAAAAAAAATAAATGTTATTAGTATAAGAAAAAAATTTTTTTTCTTACATCTATTTCATCCATTTTTTTTATATTTTTTTTTTAAAACTCTAAATTTTTTATTACTTTTTCCGCTTTTATTATTTTTTTTAAGGATACCAACAAAGTAATATTTTTTTTTTTTATATATAAAATAAAAAGGCAATAAAAATAGCATTATTCAATCCAAATGAGTGGTAAGAATGAAGCAGTTTATAATCATGTCAACAAACGCGTAATCTAATTGCTCTTTAAATTACAATAAACAACAATTGAAATAAAATAAAAAAAAGTACCTGCAATATTTTCAGATAGTGATGCATCTGACTATACAAGCAACAATAGACTCGAGCTTTCTTCGTTATCTTCACTAAACAGCCCCGAACACATACTGTCGGCTCAGAGCTCACCTTCACCCGTAGCTTCTGAAGCCTCTTCAGAGCAAGAAAGTTATCTCGATCCCGACTTGTATTGTCTGAGACGATCTTCAAGGCAGAAAAAGACGATAATGTCAGTAAGTATTGTTTATAGTTTATGCACAATGAAATAAACTTTTATTATTATTATTATTACTATACTATCGTAAATACTACTAACCATCCCTCTTCTTTTTTTTTGCAGTCAGAGTCCGAGGAAACAACATTTACCAGTGATGAGGATCAAAACCAAAGCTCGGATGATAATTATGGTGAAAGTGCCATCACGCGTAAACGTAAAAAGCCAGCTCGTAGAGCCAGACAAACCCAAGGTAAAAAGCATCTATTCTCCCATCATTATCTGTGTGTATTAAAACTTGACTGTAGCTTTTCACAGCGATAGTTCAGAAAACGACCAACAAGAAGAACGTGTAGAAGAACAACTCTCAAGTTCTGATGATGATGAATGGACGGGTCGTGCGACGAATAGCAGCAAAAAGAAGAGCAAACGAGCACGTACTAAAACAAGAATCCCCGAGCCAGGTTAGCTTTCTATTTCTTTTTCAATTGCTAAAAGAACATTTATTCAATAACAAGAGCAAAAAAAAAAAAGAACTAGATGATGATTATCTCGATTTTTATCGACATTCAACTCGTACCAGAAAAGTAACCAATTACAATGAAGATAATGCACAACTTTGGGGGCTCTCCGAAGACGAAGAACTTACACCGTATACCCCAACTCCAACAGAAGATGAAGGAGATGTCATTGAAAGTGTTCATGATCATCGACGACAACCTGAACTAGGTAATCTTCTTTATAATAATAATGTGTTGTTAAAATGATATGTATATATATAATTATTCTTTTATATACTAATCTTAACCTACCCAAAAAAATAAAAATAAAAATAATAAACAACGCACACAATGGTATCAACATCACCCATTCAAATAAATAAAAATATACAACAACACCTTCAATAGAAGACGAAATTAGAGACGATCCCGAACACAACATGGAATATTTAATTAAATGGAAGACATGGTCCCACTTACACGACACATGGGAGTCATTCGATCGCCTCCCCTCCTTCAAAGGTTATAGAAAAGTCGAAAACTACATCAAAAATCACATCATTGATGAAGCAGCGTTTCGAAACAATCACGAGACAACCCAGGATGAAATCGAACAACAAGATATCAACATCTCTCGTCGCCGTGACGAAATCAAAGAGTGGAAAACCGTCGATCGCATCATTGCCGTTCGCTACGATACAAATTCCGAAGAGGAATATCTTGTCAAATGGAAACGCTTGCATTACAATGAATGCACTTGGGAAAGTGCTAATCTGATATCGGCCGATTATCAGACTGAAATTGACGAGTTTTTGGATCGCGAGCAAAATGCACACATACCACATCGATCACAGTCGTACTATAAGGGCCGTCCCAAATTTGTGACATTCAAGGATCAGCCCAGTTATATTACCGGCGGTGAACTGCGCGACTATCAGCTGCATGGCGTCAATTGGATGTACTGGCTTTGGTGTCAAGACAAGAATGGCATTCTTGCTGATGAAATGGGTCTTGGAAAAACCGTACAGACGATTGGTTTTTTTAATGTCCTCCACCATGCTCGCCAGGTGTATGGCCCCCATTTGGTCGTGGTGCCGCTGTCCACTTCGGAAAATTGGGTCTCTGAATTCAAGCAGTGGGCTCCACACACCAATGTCGTCTGCTATCTAGGTAATCGCAAGGCAAGAGAAACGATTCGCGAAAATGAATTTTATCTGCCTGGCACAAAGAAACTAAAGATCAATGTCCTCATCACAACCTATGAGATTGTCTTGAAGGACCGTGACGCTTTATCGGACATTCGATGGCAGTATCTGGCCGTCGATGAAGCACATCGACTCAAAAACTCGGAATCGCAGCTCTACGAGGCCCTTTCGGGCTTCCGCGCCGCCAATCGTCTCTTGATTACAGGCACACCGCTCCAAAACAACATTCGCGAGCTACTCGCATTGATTCGATTCCTATCACCCACCATGGATCTCTCCATGTACAACTTTGATATCGAGAACAGCGAGGGCCAGGAAGAAAAGATCAAGGGTATCCATGAAAAAATCAAGAGCATCATGCTAAGACGTCTAAAGAAAAATGTCGAGAAATCGTTACCAAACAAGTCGGAGCGTATCCTGCGTGTGGAAATGTCGAGCTTGCAGCGTATGTTTTATAAAAACATCCTTACCAAAAACTTTGAGGTCCTTACCCAAGCAGGCGAGTCGAAAAAGCAGTGGCTCAACATTGCCATTGAGCTTAAAAAGGCAAGTAACCATCCATTCTTGTTTCCAGACGCTGAAAAGTTGAGTCCTACCCGTGTCGAGCAGCTCAAGGGGCTGATTGAAAATAGCGGGAAAATGATCCTTTTGGACAAGTTGCTGTCACGATTTAAACAGGATGGGCATCGTGTGCTCATCTTTTCGCAATTGGTCATGATGCTGGATATTCTTTCAGATTACATGTCGTTGCGTGGTTATCATTATCAGAGATTGGATGGCTCCATGAAGCCTGAGGATCGCAATAAGGCCATTGAGCACTTTAATGCGCCGGGCAGTCCTGATTTTGTGTTTTTGCTGTCCACACGTGCGGGTGGTATGGGTATCAATCTGGTCACCGCCGACACCGTCATCATCTTTGATTCCGATTGGAACCCCCAAAACGACTTGCAGGCCATGTCAAGAGCCCATCGTATTGGACAAACCAAATCCGTCAATGTCTATCGCTTTGTCACCAAGGGCACCATGGAGGAGGATATCATTGAACGTGCCAAGCGAAAGATGGTGCTCGAGTACTGTGTCATCAAACAGATGGATACCTCGGGTAGATCTCTACTCAATGATAACCTCAAATCATCCATGCTCTCCTCACTCTCTTCTTCTACCCGCGAGACACCCTTCAATAAGGAAGAAATGTCGGCCATTCTCAAGTTTGGTGCCCAAAACATGTTTCAGCAAACCGAAAACAATGAAAAGTTGAATGACCTGGATCTGGATGATATTTTGGCCCGTGCAGAGCAAACAGAGACAATGGACGGTAACAATCAAAGTGAGCTGGGTTCCGAGGATTTCCTTGCACAATTCAAAATCACAGATTATGGTGGCACCGCCAATCTCGAATGGGAGGATATCATTCCGTTGGAGGAACGGCAGAGAGTGGAGGAGGAAAAACAGCTTCAGGAGGACCTTGCGCGGGTGGAACGGGCCGCCAAAAAGAGTAGGGTTACCTACAATGAAAGCAACCTGGATGAAGAAGAGTTGGAACCAAAGAGCCGAAAGAAACGTGCTGCAGCAGGCTCAAGCAAAAAGAAGGTGTCGTTGGACGAAAATAGTCGCGACCTGTCCGAAAAGGATCGTCGCGCCGTCATGCGTGCCGTATTGAAATATGGCGATGTCGATGCCCGTTACGAGGACGTTGTAAAGGAATTTGACCTCACCCAAAAGGAAAAGGACACGGTGCTTGAGCATTATACCGATTTGCTTTCAGAATGCAGAGCCAAGGTGCGTGAACAGTTTATCGCCAATGCCACATTCAGCTTGGAGGAACAGGACATCACGGAGGAATTGATTTTACGAGAATTAAGACATACAAAACAAAAGGCGATTTTATTTACATGGCGAGACATCCAGGGCGTCAATGCAGGTCAGGTGCTTCAACGGCATCACGATATGCAGGTACTGGCAAAGCGATTAAAGGGTTTGCCCGACGAAAACAAATTCCGTGTGGCTGTGGGCGCCAAACGCGTCCAGGGTTGGTCCTGTACATGGGGAACAAAAGAAGATGCGATGCTGCTGGTCGGCGTCAACCGCTACGGTTTTGGATCATGGCCACTCATACAAGCCGATGCAGCACTCGGGCTTTCCGACAAGTTTTTCTTGGGCGACGAAAAGAGCATACCAAAGGCCATTCACCTTGTGAGACGAGCGGACCAAATGATGAAGATTGTGGCAGAAGAATCAAAATCAAGGGCAAAGGCCGTGCATGTAAATAACGATAAAAAACCCAGCACTCTAAAGAGACGAGCGCGAGAGGAGAATGAGCAAGAAAAACCCGTCAAGGTCACAAAAACAATCACCGAAAAGAAAGAGTTACCCGACAAAGATATACCTCAACTCATGAGAGACATCAAACCCCAATTAATGCGACTAAAAGATGAAGGCGTGCGAGAACAAGGACCCAAAAAGGCCGCCGTGATTCGTGAATGTATGCTTGACATTGGTACACATATTGACAAACAGGTGCAGCTTCATCATAATGATGTGCGTCTCAACAACGACCTTTGGATGTATACCGTGCGGTTCTGGCCAGGCACCAACGTCTCGTACAAGGATCTGATGAACGTGTATGGGAAAATCAAAGATGCCGCGAACGACAAGCCAAAGGAGCGATCACGCTCTGAAAGAAAGAGCCACAGTCGACGCGAGGAGAGAAGACGAGATGAACGCCGCGACCATAAACGAGACGACCATCGACGAAGTAGCAGTCATAGTGATCATAGACATGAGGAGCGTCGGGATCGCCATGATAAACGGAGAGAGGAGAGACGTCATGAAAGACGTCAAGAGGAGGGGGATAGACATCAAAGGTCATCGACTGATCGTCGAGAAAGACGAGATAGTCATGATAAAAAACATTAAAATTAAAAACCTCTATAATACTTTTAGTAGAATGTAATAAACTGTAATAACCTGTTAAAAAAGAGAGAGAGAGAGAAAGAGAAAGAGAGAGAAAGAGTAGAAAGAAAGAAAGAAAGAAAGAAAAAGAAGGTGTGAAAAGTTTTTTTTTTTTTTTTGGGATCAAGATGTGATTTCCTATATTCAACTCAATTCGGCCATTGCCAGCATAAGATACAGGTTTATTTGTATCCATCATTCCTTTCATCATATTGAAAAAAAAAAAGGTCTACTCGTCACAATCCATGATCACTGCTTACAACCCAATCCATCATGACATCCAGAAAAAACTTTATATAATTTATTTTTTTAATATATTTACTTGAGATAGTGTGCATATGCTTTTAATAATGTACGACGGGGTTTCTGTCTTTTACTGACACACTCATCTTCCAATACATACAGCGCATCTCTGATGGTGACTTTTCTCGTGCCTTGCTCGCCCAAGCGATTGGGTCGACCGATCGTAGACGGTGGAAGAAAGAATCGGTTGTCCGAGCCACTACGGCCATTAGTAAAGGTGGATTTCGAGCGATCCTTCTTGCTGAGCATGTCTGCACCGCTTCCACTCTTTCGTCTGCGAGGTCGTCCTCGGCCTCGAGGCTGCTCTTCTGGGGCAGGCGTGGAGGTAGGGGTTGTAGGGGATCCTGCGCCTGATTGGACCTGTGCCGCTGCATTTGTTGCCACCGCAGCAGCATTCGCCACAGAGGGGGTGGGTGGCGGTGCTGGTGTTGGTGCTGGTGCTGGTGTACTGCTTGAAGGCGACGGTGCATTTTCACTAAAGGGACTGAATGCATTTGTAGGGGAAGCCGACACGGGTGTGCTTGAAGACTGTGCCATGGAGGGTGAGGGAGGAGGAACAGACGCACTGCTTTGCCTTGCCGCATTCATGGCAGCCGCTGCCTCCTTTGCCTGTATCCCCGTCAACATCCAACTCTTTTTAATACCACCTGCAATCATGAGAGCGGTTTCATCCGTGTTTTTCTTTCGAGCACCTTCACTCATATAACGGGCCGTCACTCCAGGTCCCATCTCCTTCTTTTTCTTCTTTTTGGAAGGTCTATCCTCTTCGCCGCCTTCTCCACCTTCGCCATCACCCATCTGTGCTCTTCGCTCGCGTTCCGCAATGGTCTCTTTTCGTTTACGTTCCTCTTCTCGCTCTACACGTTCAAGTGCCAACAATTGCTTTTTAACGTCTTGGATGTCGGCGATTTTATAAGAAATGCCTTCATTCTCAGGTGGCTGGACAAATTCTTGCGAGTCGACCCGGTGCTTGGAAACGTAAATCATGTGTTGGATCATCTCGGTGATGCGTGCTTGAGCTGCTAATGCAATAAATGTAACGACATCCTTTTCAATATGATCCATTTCTGATGCTATAGCTTGGGGATGGTCAATTCGTATTGAAATAGGTTATGCACGAGATATCCACTGCTTTAACTTACCTAATTTGTTTAATGAGTCTGTCAACATTTCTGTATTCATAAAGCTTTGGTTTGTCGCATTAGCATCCTCTTCCTTTTGTTTTATATAAAAAATGTCAGTATTTTATTTTACTCGTAATTTATATATAGCACTATGCTTACATTAACAGCGTTATAATTTTCATAATTCACTTGTCCGCCACTATTTATACGATTTCCATTACTATACATTCAACTATAACCTACTATATACTAAATTACCTCTGCTGCTGTTGGATTTGTTGGGGTGGTTGCGGTTGTGACTGTGGTATTTGCTGTTGAGGTTGCATTTGCTGCTGCTGTTGATGGAGCTGCATCTGCTGCAGTTGTTGTTGATGTTGTTGCTGAGGAGATTGTGGAAGTGACTGCTGTGGATACTGTTGCTGTGGAGGATGCTGCTGCTGCATTTGAATATGTTGCATTTGCTGAGGAGGATTGGGTCTATACATTGGTAATGCTTGGGGCGATGGAGGTACATCCGATAATCTGGACCTTTTATTCTGAGGAGCACTAAAATACAAGGTAAATGCTATTTTTCTAATACAACCCCTCCTTTTTTTATATACATCTTACATGAGTCCCGCCATGCCACGTTGTGTATCCTCTGCTCGTAATTGTGAGCTACTCATTGGTCTTTTGTTTTTAAATGCCTGTTGAGGTATAGGCTGTGCAGGTTGTTGTGGTTGGATAGGTGGTCTAACATAACGCGGTGACGCAGCAGCCACACTAACAGGAGTCGAAGCATTTGAGGCTGATTGTGCTGCTGCTGGTCTACTCTTTAGGTTTTCCAACTGTTGGTATTGCTGTTGATCTAATAGCATCTTGGCTTGCTCCAGAAATTGGTTTGCTGTCACTTCGTTATTCTAGTTTACACATGATGGATGAGCATTACCGTTCTTAATATACAATAAAGCAGGCCATTTACCATATTAAAACTTACTTGTAACTGTCTAAATAGTCTAAAAAAGCTTTCCCTGCGGTCATGCGGTAATTGAGCTGTCAAATTATCTAGTAAAGTCAAATGTGTAGCTAAAATGTATAAACAAGTCAGTAAAGCCATTTTCTTATTCTTTTATTCCGCTTACCTCCACCACCTCCATTTGGTGTTGGTGGATTTCCAGTTGGTGTCCCTTGTACATTTTGTGCGGGAGGTTGAGAAACCTGAGGTGATTGATGCAATTGGTTTGGGGATTGTGATATTGGTTGAGGTTTCTGCTGAATCGGTGGATGTTGTGGACTTTGTTGAATCTGAGGAGATTGTTGTGGAGACTGTTGTGGTAAAGCTTGGTTTACGGATTGGGGTGAACTGTGGATAGTCTGGGGTGAGATTTGCTGTGGAATAGGTCTAGGGGATTGGGAATTAAGTAAAGGTGAGTGCTGTGGTAGAGGTTGAGAGTGGGATAAAGGTGATTGATGTGCAGCAACAGGAGAATGCTGAACAACTGGTGAGTGTTGCGAATTTGATCTTGAAAGCTGTACACCATGATGAGGTGATTGTGCTTTGATCTGAGGCGATCCAGCCATGGTCACCTTTGGTGATTGCGCAGTTATTTGAGGTGAATGTTGGAGATTCATTGAGGGAGAAGGCTGAGCAGGAGGTCCACTCGTTTGAGGTGGTGACATTTCTGGGGAGGGTTGAGGTTGAACCTGAGGCGAATTCTGCGACATTGGCGAATTGCTCAGTACTGATTGTGAATTACTCGATGGTTTTGAGGAATCAGGTATAGGAGAGGGTGTAACAAAAGGAGAAGCGTTGCTTGGTGTATTATCATTGCTATTCCATAATAAAGCATGTGATTGTAATGAAGATGACGCGTTTGATTCATTTAATAGATCGTCTGTACTCTCAGTGCTGAACAAGTGCTGAAGTTCTGCAGGAAGATTGTTATAAGAGGCCGATTGATTATCTTCATTATCAAAGTTGTGCATAGCTTGGAAAGAAGAGCTGTCACCCAAAATATCTTGGAAATTAAAGCTTAAACTATCCTGTTCTTCTTTTGACTTGTCTTTATCACCCATTATTGTCTTGAGAATAAACAAGAAGAAAAAAAAAAGCAAAAAAAAAAAAATGTGTGCGATTTTCGAGTTTTTTTATGGTTTTTTTTCTTGCAAAGTGATGATGTCATTGTTACTAGAATTCCCTTTTTGGAAATTTATTTTTTCAAAAAGAAATGTAGCTGTCAAGACACAAGATGAAGCATTCGTTTTAATCATTTGTCGATATCAATGCACTTGCTTACTAACTTGCACCTTTATTTTTTTTTGCAACAAACTAGCTATTGCAAATGTCAATGGAACGATATCTTGATTCGACCTACAACACATGCTAACCACTGGTATTGAACGATTAGAAGGCATGGCGAACCATAAGTCTCGAAAAGATGGTTCCATTTTGAGAGGTGAAATAAAAAAAAAGAGCAATTCATGCTTAAAATCAATTCAAACCACCAGGAAAAACGCTCTTACTTTTGATATCAACAGCTCATCCGAAAAAAGGCATCCAGTCCAAGCAATTTTAAATATTCAAGTTTTAACCAGTAAGGCCCTCTACCAGTTTTTCAACCAGTTCCAGACCCTCATAGAATTTACTCGGGTGACATTGGCTTGGTCTGTGGTTATATGCGTTCAAGACAAAAGTTTAAAAAAGAAAAAAAGTTTACCAGTGGAGAGAAGAAAGCTTTCTGAAAGTAGTTTATATCGAGTTAAAGATCTTGTGATGTCTATCGGTGACAGAGTCACGGAGAAAAGACAGGATCACTATATCAATGTTTGTATTACAAATGAGGATTTTACTTTTATCCTTTGCTTTGAAAAAGTGTCCCAACCTCAAACCCCGATTCAAGACGAAGGATGGCAAACACAAGCAAAAGACAACGAATGGTTGTATATGGTTCAAAAGCAAAAAAGCAACCCAAAATTCTTTCTGATTTAAACTAATTACTTTGCCACTTTGACGAAATGCAATTTCACTTTTAGGAAAGCACCAACCAAAAGTGACTGTTCTCATTTTGTTGAAATTGGCCCTCCTTTCAAACATTCGAAATTTTTCTTTCTTTCCAATAACTTTGTATACTAAAAATAATAATACTCACAGTAGCAATATATTAGCATATAATATATACTTTGGATACTATATATATTATATATTATATACATATATTTACATCACTTTATACCCTATTGTTGCTTTATATCATCATCTTGACAGCACAATGAGCTTTTTGAACTTTAGGTAATTAGAAAACAAGATGGCAGGAACTTTGTAGTGTTTATTAACTCATCTTGCTTCAAGTTTGGGAGGAAAGAAAAACAAGTCTTCAAAGACAAAAGGAATATCTGATTCCAAACCACTTTACACAACACAACCTTATTGCACCCACATGCTAGTTAAGGGCAACTTCAAGACAATTACAGAATTACCCAAGTATATCGATAATAACGAGTGGCTGGCCTTCAACAGTAAGTTGTTATAAAACTCTCACACTACTATTATTACAATACGTTAACATGTAATAAAATAAAAGCATTTGAATTTTTCAATCATATCAACATGTTTTATGGATCAATTGCTGATTTTTGTACTGCTCAGTCTTGTCCGTGTATGTCAGCAGGCCCAGGGTAAGCCAAGCTTGGGTATCAACATATTATCATTGTTACTAATAAATGCTATAGAATAGAATATACTTGGGTCGATGCTTCTTCGAAAAAGATTAGATTACCTGCACCTCAATACATTGATTATATGGCTTCAAGTATACAAAATATGATGGGTGATGAAACCCTATTTCCTACTAAAGCAGGTAATGTACTAGAGGGTCATATTAAAAGTAATGCGTTAACATGTATATAAAAGGACGAGATTTCCCTAGAGAGTTTCCCCAACTTGTAAGACGGATATTTGGACAGCTATTTCGATTATTTGCACACATTTATCATAACCATTATGATAAAATACTGTCTTTATTTGAAGAACCTCATTTGAATTCGTTATTCGCGCATTTCATATCGTTTGCCAAGGAGTTTGATCTGCTAGATAAAAAGGAGCTGATTCCATTACAAGAACTGATTGATATCATGATAAAGGATGGCGTTATTTCATAGTCCCTTTTTATTTTTCATATATACACATTATACACAACGCAAATAAACGATAAAACAAATGATGTACTAATATGGCTGGTGTATGGTTTTTCTATTTATTAACATTATTTATCCACTGTTTATAAATAATAAAGAGAGAGAGAGACACGTACAAAGTAAATAGGAGTATACTCGTATGTTGTTTTTGGTAAATTCAAAAAAATCATGTTTGTTCTGAATCAGGGTCGTTACTTGTTGAGTATGTCCACAAATGGAAATAAAACTGTAACACAATAAAGTGATTATTAGTTGCTTCATTAAAAAAACATGGTCTATAGCTCTTGGCAGATACAAATATTATATTTATTCATTTGATAATGCCACAATATATATCACATTCTCTCTTCTTCTCATCCTTCTTTTTTTTTTAATACATCTATATAGTCTACAATGTAGAATTAGCTCTATTTATGTACTTTACTTTCTCTTTTTTGTTTTAATTGCCTGGCTTTGCCAATATTACGTAATGCGTATCGATCATCCCTATATTTTGATAGGCTCCCAGATATTTTGAAAGTAAAATCACTTTACCACAACTCAGGCATGGATGGTAAAATCCAAGTCCTAATGCATTCCTTTCCAAAGTTATTGTAATTTAACGTTTATCTGTAGATAAACACATAAAAGGTACATCTTATAACACTACTGTTAATAATTACCTAAAAAATATTTGGTTCATCTAAATTCAGGGGATTGACAAATCTGCATAAACATTATTTTCCAAATATTTTTGCTTGATGAAAAGGTAAGATGAACATTTTTTTTTAGTATAGTCTTTATCTCACTTACCATAAAGCGACAAGATAGCGAAGACTTTTTTTAAAAAAAAAGTGATAGACAATGGCAAAACTCAACGTTCAAGTAAGATAAGGAAAACTTTAATATGACCATCTTGAGTCGAATTTTGAGATATTTTGTTATCAATAGTTGAAACTTACATAATCGATACATTGTTTACAGTACTAAAAATGACATAGATAAAAGAGAGAAAAAAAATCACAAGTTATATTAGGATAAGCGTTCTGCATTTGTAAATGCTGATCCGTTTAATAAACCTATTTTTGTATGTTTTATATCTTTTCATGTTATCTTTCGTTTTACAACAATGTTTTCGCTTGTCACCTCGACTCTTTTATACGGACAACATGGATTAAGTACTACTCAAAGAACAATATAGAACATAGTATGTGTTGTAGCCCTTTTTCTTTTTTCTTAAAAAGTTACTCATTAAACCAAGTGTGTCATACAAATATATTTAGTTTAGTGACATTATGTTTTTGGGCCATATGATAACAAAGCGGCAAAATATATCTCAATTTAGTTTATGAAGAGGAATGCTCTTGTTTATGATGATACCATTTACTTTTATGTTTGCATGATTATACATTATAAGGCTTGATCACTATAGTAACATATAGTTTGTGTTGATTTAACTTCTCAAATGCATAAGGATTTATGCAACCCACTTGACCTTGGTAGATTAATCAGAACCCTAAAACTCATTCTTTTCTCATTCCTCTTTTAATCACAAATATACCTTGAAAAGGGTAATTATAGCTGATAATTTATGGTTACCTATTACGATAATATACGTTACACATAACGTAAAAATAGTGTGCACTTATTTCGGATAACACAAAAAAAAAATCGCCCTTTTGACCTGCATGTTTCCTACATAGCTCTTCTTTCGTGAAACCACAAGAGTTTTGACCCATATACAAGTATTTGAAGATTAAAAGGATATATTTATTTGATTTAAGAAGTAAAGGAATAATAATACAATTTTTTTTGTTCATCAATAAATAATTAAAAGAATAGGTAAGGATAAAAAATAAAGTACAAAGTGATTAAGAAGTATTAAAATAAAATTAGTTTACACTAGCTGATCCTGGACTTGACTCTTTATTGCTACCGTCAAGTTTATATTCTTCCTTCACCTCTGTGTTTTTATAAGCATTCTTTTCGAGATCCTGTTGTTCTTCCTTTTCATGACGATGGTGAGACTCAATAGATCTCAAGTCATCCTTGACTTCCTGAGTAGCAAACAGAATTTCAACCTGCTCAAGTGAGAGACCCTTTGTTTCAGCAAACCAGTAATAAACCATGGGAACAAAGAGAAGATTGAGGAAACCAAACAAGATATAGGTCCAGAATGTGATGTATTCAAACAAAACTGGGGAAAGCATAGCAACCACAAAGTTACCGAGCCAATTCGCGGCTGTTGATAATGAGTTTCCTTTGGCACGCAAAGCTGTTGAGAATATCTCTGCAGGATATAACCAAGAAAGTCCAAGCCAGCTTGCACCAAATACAAAGTTAAATAACATCGTGAATGCAATGGCAGCATTAGATGCATTTTTGCCATAGCCATCAGTGTATGCTTTTTGGGAACCACCAATACAGAATAGTGTTATTGCTTGAGCAACAAGACCCCAAAGACCGATTTTACGACGACCCACACGCTCGACAATGATAACAGGAAGCATTGCACCAATGATATAAACAATTGAATCAATACTAGCCATAAGCATGGCCATTGTTTGGTTCATACCAGCTTGAAGCATTACATCGGTGAGATAATATGTTGTGACCTAACAAAAATACATGGTGATTAGTTTTTATTCTATTTTTATTTTTATTATTATTATTAACTTACATTAATACCACTAAGTTGTTGAATGATTTGACTGAGCATACCAAGTAGAACTCTCCTACGGTTGTTGAATTTACCCTTGGAAAAAAGATCTTTATAAGAAGATATACCTTCACGTCGCTCAAGTTCGATACCATCTCTGATCTCTTCATATTCAGAAACGCAACGTGGGTGGGTAATATCACCATCGGTCCAAAGTCTTGCTAAAACAATCTTAGCGTCTTCATCT